>CAUYTI010130727.1:0-175516 GCA_963575145.1 Galago senegalensis
TGGCCTCACAGCTCACAGCAACCTCCAACTCCTGGGCTCTAGCGAGTCTCTTGCCTCTGCCTCCCAAGTAGCTGGGACCACAGGCGCCTGCCACAACGCCCGGCTATTTTTTGGTTGCAGCCATCATTGTTGTTTGGCGGGTCCAGGCTGGGGATTAGAACCCGCCACCTTAGGTGTATGTGGCTGGCACCTTAGCTGGCTGAGCTATAGGCGCCTAGCCAATTAAGAGTGTCTTAACATTTACCCTGACTCCACCTTAGTCTTCTGACATTTTGCTGACAAGCTGTGCCTTTGAGTAAGCGCTTTTATCCATGAAACCACCAGAAGATGTTATTTCATAGTTCTTCTAATTTAGCATTTCATTTTCTGGCTTGTTTAGTTATAAATAATTATTCCTCAGTGACATTCTCTGTGAGTTGCTTTCTAGCTGTTATCCCCCTTCTTCAATGTGATAGGGAGCCACAGTCTGCATTTCAGAGTAGATATCCATAGATAACAAGTATTTGGAGTGCCTTTTTAAATTTTCAATGGCAAAAAAGGAAAGCCAATTAATTAGAAGATGATAAAATCCATATAATATGGTACCCCTATAGATGCTGTAAAGGATTACATATATATTTTTTCCAGTTAATTGCTGTTAAGAAAACAGTAATAATACAAGCCACTCTCTGTTACAGATTCTTTTGGTCTATATTATTTTCCTAGATTCAGAAATCCTTTACTTTGTGCCAGAAAGTTCCTAGGCAGTAGGTCTGTTTTTTGGTTAACAGACTGATTTCTAAGCTTTGAACTTGTGGGCAGTGAAAGCAGGCTGTCTAGACTCCGTAACTGTTTAGAACAAAGGTCCTACTCAACAAGTTGCAGAATGAAAAGTGAATGAGAGCAATTAGCTGAAAAAGTAAATTATGTATTGAATTAAACACTGAATCTTCTAGCCCATCTATCTCCAAGCTTTACCTGTCATTGAAATTTTTCCCCATTTTTTTTTTAAACCCAGAAGTGTGTTTGTGGGAAAAAAGTGACAATGACTCAGTTTGGTTTTATAAAGTACTAACAGTTCTTGAGAGGAAGCATGCTATATTGAGTAAGTGCAAAGTATGATTATTAATCTTAATATGATATTTTTAAACTGCTGACAGATGGTGAATACAATGAAATATTTTGATAACTCCTGTTATATTTTTGGAGACTTGGAGGCTTAGTGGAAATATGAGGTTTTAAATATTTGAATACCCAGATGCTTTTTCATATCAGTGTAAGGAAAATTATTTTTTCCAAATTATCATGTTGGATTTTAAAAAGAAAGGTGGAGCTAAGAGAAAGGAGCAAATGTATGTATATATATGCTCTTTCATATATCTATGAATGTAATATTCCTACAGAATTCTAGTAGAACATCAAGCATTATACCTCCAGGGCAATCCAGGCATCTTTTAAACAGAAACTGTCTCTGATGAGCTTGTCTACGATCACTAAAAGAACTTGGGCCAAGTATGTCAGCATTAAAGATACTGAATTGGTTGGAAATACTAGTGTGTGTCAACTTTTATTTGTCCTTTAAACCAAGAAAAAAAAGAATAAAAGTATGCCTGGAGGCAAAATAAAGGCCCCTTTTTTTCTTTCCCTTCCATTCCCCTTGCTCAATTTATACGAAATTTGTAAAATGAATTGTAATAGAAAGTTCAGATGACAAAAATTACAGTGGTGTGGCCAGGAAAACACCCAGGGGACTTTTAGCTTCCGTTGTGCCAAGACTGAACTATCAGATCAGCCTTCTGGACTCAAATGCAACACTGTCAATAAGGATACATCATGTTTTTTTGTGGTGGAGAAGAGCTGTCGGTTATAATTCCCATTATTCCAAAGCCAAGATTTTCCATTAGTACAGCCACCTGCTGGGCTGCTCTCCTCAGGTTTAATGGAGTCTGAATTTGAATTTATCACCATCTGTGGGAAGACAGGAAATGAGACAGCATCACTAATTCCTTTTCATTTGCTAAGCATAAGTTTAATCTTTATAAGGAGGCAGCAAAAGGAGCAGAGATTGGGGATAGAGGGGAGAATATTTTAGCTTATGTTGACATCAGAGCTCAAAACCAGGAGAAAAGAATCCTGTCTGTTCTATAACCAATTACAGCAACAAAAAGAATGTTTTAATTTCCTAGGTGATGTGGAATCAGATTCAAGATACTGTTTCTCTTCAGTTTCTAAAAAGATCTCTGAAGATGTAATAAGATCTCTGGTGAAGATGAAGGATTTGGATACATATTAAGTTCGCAAAAAAATTTAGGATTCCTAATTACTGTATTGGCTTATAAATAGAGCAGTATAGACTACAGGTATCTATTTAACGCAGTTTCTTCTTTTCCTCCAGAGATTAAAAATAAAGGCCTCTGTAGAACTCAAAAAAGAGACAAACACTAGGGAACAGCAAAACTGGACGCTCATCTCTAGTATCACAGTGTAATCCCTAGGCATGCACAAGGAGCTCCGTGGACAGGGTTACCAATAGCACTTTGTTGCCATTTCTAATTTTTTAAAAAGACATTAAACAGGTTTACAAGAGAGGTAAGAAATTTACAGTTAAATTCTGACCCTGATTGCTTGTAAAACTTGCAAGTCTGAGCAGCCCATCTTTTACCCTGCTCCTTTAGAGTGTCATCTCTGGATTCTTCTGTCCAGGCAAAGACTGGGAGAAAAAGCTAAGGCATTGTGATACACCAGTTGGCAGTAGGTGCTGCTGCCCACCCCAAGTAAGAGCAAGCCAGGGGATGATGGCAGTTGAAATGATGAGGGGAGAAATCTGCTCAGGGAAGAGAAAGGATTTAAAATCAAGCATAGGCATCACACACACATACACACATACAAAGCCCCCAGGAGACATTACATGTCATTGTTTGTCTTCAGGAGCCCTGAGTTCATCCCTTTCTCATGAATCTCCCTCCATGTTTATAATCTTGGATTAATGACTCTAAACAGTGAGTCTGTTCTGAAGTCATGAGGGTCAGCTCTGTGGACTTGAGGAGCTGGGATAATTGGAAGGAATGTTACTTATTACAGTGAAGCAACAATTCCAGGGGAGGAGAAGAAGAAGCACAACAAATAACCACACTGTTGTTGTTTAAGGCTACCCAGAGAGCTAGCTCTCCTATCAGGGAGGCTGTGAATACTGTATTGTGACAAAGAGAATGCCTCCTGGGTGCCTGCTTCTGCGGAAAGCCTTTGATGTTTGATCTGTAATGAGATGGAAGAGGGAAACATTTCCCTTGGTTAACTAATACGTACTGGCTAGGAACAGATTCAAAGATTTTAAGTTTTAGTTCTGGGAAAAGATCCCCCATCCCACTAATTTATTATTTAGAAAATTCTGAAGCTCTTTTCTTTTATTTTTTTTGGTACAGAATACATGATGGGTTTAACATCCTTCTGCTTTCATATTTGACTGAAATCATAACTCTCATGATGGCTGTGTCATAGATCTCTCACTTCTGATGCTGGGGCTCTTTGCTCGGTGTGGCTGTCATAGGGCTTTACTTAATTTCCTTTGGGCAAATGGCAGTGATCAGAACTCGAGTCTCCATATTGGGCCTGAGTACTTTGCCCTGCAAAGTGCCTGGGCCGTGATCTAGGAATGGTGTGAAGGGCTACAGAGAACACAGAACTCCGGGGGAAGACAGAACAAAAAACAAGAACAAACCCCCCGATACATAAGCAGTTAATTTTATTCCACATGGCATGTTCGGGATGATGTCACGCATATGGCTATTCATACCGGGCGCGGCTACGTTAGCCATGAAGACAAACCCTAGAAAATCTGTCAGTTTGGGTTAATGGAACATTGTTATTACCTCAGGTCAAGCAGATGGAGGGCAAACTTCTCTGCTGGATTCTGCTGCTCTTTAATTAATGTCCACATTTGTTATGTCAATATAATGCATCACATTTGGTCTAAAGGTTGTTTTGGTATTTTTTTTTTAAAAAGAATAATTATGTCATTTATTTTCAACGTTGGAACAGTGACACAGGATGTTAGAGACACAGGGAGGTACCTGAAAAATAATATCTAAATCAGACTATAGGAGAAAAACAAATAGAAGTAGGAGCCAAGCTGATTTTTTCCATGTTTCATGTGAGACGTAGACATGGATTTGATACTTCTTTTATGAGCATTTCCAAATGAGGGATTTTGATTCCATGTATGTGACTATGTAAGAGACAGAGGAATCTCAGATGATCAAGCCAAGCAGGTCTTATTGCAGTGTTATTGCTTGATAAAAAAATTAATAGCTGCAATTCATTTAGGGCTCTGTTTACTCTTGTCAGGGAAGAATGGCAAGTGGGGAAATAACGCGATAGAGACATCTTATCTTCTTTCGTAAACTTTCATTATCTGAGGCGTGTTCAGAAGGCACGAGGAATCCCCGGTGTCAGATATTATGCATGTGAAGCTGTGGCATTAAATCTTTAGCACAATTCCAAGAATAAGCCTATTATATAACAGCTAGGGAAGATGTGAGCCATAACGGCAAACGTTCTTTCTTAAAAATGACAGGCTTACATTGTTCATTTTGGGAAAATATTTTTGCAGTGTTGGCTCCAGCCTCTTATTATTTAAGCTAGTCAAATCCAAAACCTTTAAAATGTGCAAATATTACCTGGAATCATTCCAAGAGGAAACAGTAGGCAGTGATCTGGCCCCTTGGATGGAACACTCAACTGCTGTTTAGTTTCCTTTCAAATTCTAGAATAGATATGCTCTTTAACCAAAACCAATATGCATTCCCTTAGGCAACTCATAAAATATACTTCGTAGTTTCACACTAGGTTTCTGAATGGCCAGACCATATCCACTATCTCCTAAAAATAGTAACTGAATCCTTTCATGGATACAGTTTTTCATATGAGTTCCTTTATATACACACACAAACATACACACACGAATGCAAACACACATGTATGTGGCATCCTGGAGAAAAAAGCTATGTATTCCACATTTTTTAAATGTACAACACTTTTGCAGATTGTTCTGTATTCCTCCATAACTCTAAGAGCTTTCAGGCTCACAGTTGCATTGCAGTAATAGGCAGCTGAAGAATAGGCTTGAAAAGACTACTGTTAATGAAACATTTTTAAAAACTGACAATTTAGGACCGGGCACGGTGGCTCATGCCTGTAATCCCAGCACTCTGGGAGGTCAAGGAGGGTGAATTGCCTGAGCTTACAAGTTCAAGATCAACCTGAGCAAGAGTGAGACCCCGTCTCCACTTAGAAAAATTAACCAGTCACCGTGAGTGGCAGGCGCCTGTAGTCCCAGCTACTTGGGAAGATTGCTTGAGACCAAGAGATTAAGGTTACTGTGAGCTATGACACTACAACACTATGACACACTACCCAGGGTACAAGGTGAGGCTGTCTCACAAAAGAAAAAAAGTTGGTAATTTAGGCCAGTGGTTCCCTAACAAGTGCTATTTTCTCCCCTTTAGGGTACATGTAATGCAAGGATAGGGGGATTTTACGGAAATTGAGTGACTAGACTCTAGAAATGCTGATACAATATCCAAAATGCATATAATAGACTCAATAGCAAAAAATTATCTGTCCCAAATTGTTTATAGTGCTGAGATTTAGAAACCCAGGTCAATGAAACCAGTTTATCATCTCTAAACAAAATGAAACATTTTCATATTAATAGGTTTAAAAAGCATGTTTTACAACCCAAAGAATTATTTCCACACTAGGTAGTTAAATAAAGATGAGATATGAAATATCAACCTTGGTGGTCTTGATTGTCTTACTTGTAAACGAATTATGTTTCTGTATATGACACTAATCTATGTAATTCTGAAATATACAAGAAATGTAAAATTATTCCTTACAATGCTTCTTCTTGGTCCTCTTCTCTCTCTCTCTCTGCTCTCCTTTCCTTCTCTCTCTCTCTCTCTGCTCTCCTCTCCTTCTCTCTCCCTCTCTCTGCTCTCCTCTCCTTCTCTCTCTCTTCATCACACAGTATGCTATTTTTACCCATCTGCCTTTATACAGAGTGGACGTAAAGTTTGTGTGCATTTCAAGTTGCCACTATTATAAATTGCGGATGAACTTTATAGCCTCCCTGTATATCCAGGGAACAAAAATCCTTTAAAAATGTACCAAATTAACATGTTAGCATGTCTGTGTCCGGAATCTTTAAAAATTTTCAGTTCATCAAACTCTGACATAAATACCCCCATTGAGAACATTTTTCTATTCTTCTTATATTCTTTTTACTAGTGGTTTGTTCTTTCATTCTTTATGCTTTTACTATTTACGTATTTGATTCCTCCCTCATGATTTGACATATTCTTTAAAGAATATTTAGGCGAGCCTAACATCTATGAGTGTTTCACATTTTTCATAAACCAGCAATGTCTTTGAAGTTTATTTTCTTTATAATGTCCCTTCTTCATTTCTCCCCCATCTCAGAGATGTCCTCAGATACTACTTACTCCCACACACAGCCCAGGATGAAATTTGGGGTGAAGGATATGCTCTGGGAATAAGGTTGATTTTTCTCAAAGAAGCTTAACTGTGAGTTCTTCATCCTTTAAATGGAACAAAATTTGACAAACTAAAGCCTCTTGTATGGACCTGGATGGAAATGGCGACAATTCTTCTAAGTAAAGTATTACAAGAATGAAAAACAAGCATCACATGTACTCACCATTAAATCAGAACTAATCAATCAGCACTTACATACCCGTATGGGAGTTATACTCACCCCAAATCAGGTAGGTGGTAGGGGTTAGGAGGGAAGGGTAAATGCACACAGGATGGGTACAGTGCACGCTTATAACTGATCCGAACAGAACAAAAGTTAATGTGTGTAACCAAAATGTTTGCACCCCCATTACTTTCTGAAAAGGGAACAACAACAACAAAAAGAACAAAAATTGATACTAGTCCCCATCAGAAGAAGTAGTTTTATTTCTATTATTCCTGAGGTCATTCACACTTGCACTGAGAATGCTTAAGTTCTAAAATAAATCACACAAACTGAATGTATTTCAAGACAGGAAGAAAACCAAGCAGATCAGGGTGAAACTCGACGCTGTGTGAGGTATCAATCGTGAGACGTGCTCACAGTGTGAGATACCATACAACAGTGACAACGTCAAACGATAGGCATACGTAAAATCACAAATACACCACATACACATAACATCAAATGAAAGAAATCAGATATCACAAAATGAATACCTCTGATTCCATTAATACAAAGTTCAAAAATAGGCAAAATTAATTTCTGTCATTAGAAGTAAAGGTCATGTTTATATTTGAGGAGCCAAGATAGATTAGTGAAAGAACAGGACTTTTTTGTTTAATTTCAGGATATTATGGAAAACAAACATTTTGGTTACATGCATTGCTTTTGTACCATTTGGGTCAAAGTTATATGTATGCTTTTTCTTTCTTTCTATTTTTTTATTTCAGAAGGAACAACTTTTACTTCTTGGCTTGAAGAGTAGCTATACTAGTATACTCATTGTGCAATAATTCTTTAAACTTATATCATTTTTCTACTGTTGCAGTAAAAAATTAAAAAAACTGGTGGCTTTAAATGACACCCCTTTATTATCTGTTTCCATGACTCAGAAGTCCAGGCTTAGCTTTTCTCTGCTCAGTCTCACAAGGCTGAGGTCCAGGTGTGGACCCATCATACTTTTTCTGGAGCTCAGACAAAATCTGTTTCCAGGCTCATTCAAACTCAGACAAAATCTGTTTCTAGGCTCACTCACTCCTACCTGATTTTCAAATGTCAACCCCATGTGGTGGTAGGACGAGGTGTCAATTTCCTTGCTGGCCATCAGCTGGGAGCTATTCTCAGTTTCTGCAAGCTACCCACATTCCTTGCCCTGCGAGTTTCTTCATGTTCAAGCCAGCAGTGATGGTGAAGTCCTCCCATTTCAAATCTCTCTAAACCTCTTTTCTATCTAATTTTTCCTGCCGCAGTTTTTTTTCTGCATGGTGGTGAGTCCAAATGGAGACATTTCTTGGCTTTTGAGGGTTAACTTGTTTATATTGGGCCCACCTAGATAATCCAAAATCTTCTCCCAATTTTAAGGTTTACAACATTAATTTGCTTCACAAAGTTCCTTCAGCGCAACACCGACATTAGTATTTGATTGAGTAACAAGGAGACAGGAATGCTGAGTGGGCGTCTTTAGAATTCCGCTTCTTACTATTGCATGCTTCTTGGCACTTATGTTATAACTCGATGAAAATGTATTTTAATTATGTAAAAAGAAGTTGCAGGATATTCTCGATGTTTCTTTTTTCAATCAACACATGTTTATTAACTGCTTACTAGTGTTGGGCCTCAGAAACCTATAGCTCTTTGACATGCTGGACTAAAGGAGAGACTTCAGCTCTCTCTGCCCTGCCCTGCCCTCCTGTTTCTCAATCCTCTGTTTTTCCCAAAGAACAGGATGAAGAGGTTCTCTGATGTTCTCTTATCTGCCTCAACTCCAGGTCCTCTGGTCGCTTTCCTGAGTTTTCACATTCAGTTAACTCTTATCACAAGAAGAAAGCCTGAAGCTTGCCAATGCACCTGAACAGACTTTTGCCACAAACCATTGTCTTCTATTTTGATCCCATTCAGTATATCAAAAAGAATCATTTACCATCCATTGTTTACCCTGTGGGCCCCGTAGACTTGGTCCTAGGCCATCATATATTCTCCAAGTCCATTCATTTCCCATAAAAATCATTTACTACCTTCCAAATTGCCACATTTCCCCCATCTCTGCTTCCCTATAAAGAATGATGTTTAGACTTTTGTACTCCACTGGATAAATGGTAATCCTTCTGTTATTCCATGTGCCGTACATACATAAGCCTTGACACTTATTAGTAGACTTTTTGTCAACTGATTTTTAGCAAACCTTCAGAGGGTAAAGGGAAACTTTTTAGAGATCCCTACATTGCATACCATAAGGATGATAATTTCTATCTTTATTAGGTATAAAATTTAGGCATATTATAAAAATTCATGAAATAATTACCTATTCTCTGTGAATAAAAACAACTATGGGGCAGTGCCTGTGGCTCAAAGGGGTAGGGCACCAGCCCCATATACCGGAGGTGGAAGTTCAAACCCAGCCCCCAGCCAAAAAAAAAAAAAAAAAACAACTACAAATAAATTACAGAAAGTATGTAAGCCAATCTCTGCTTTTTGATACGTCCAGAGAGTATTATTTCTGCAAGAAAAATGAAATAAATATTGTAAAATGATTAAAAATTTAAATCATTCTGGTACATTTGCTTATCATGTCACTGTGATTTTTCTGTTTCTTTGAAACTTTTCAAAAAAGAAAACATGCTGTGAAGTGTAATAGGGGATTTTAAAGATAAATTTAGCCATTTATTCCATATTCATTCAAAGCCTAACAGTCTTTCTTTTAGGTCTATAATCCAAATAGAAGTCAAGATCCTGTATTTTGACCACACTGACAGATCTGTAATAGCTGTCCTCAAACACCATTTTGCAGATGAAAATAATGAGTACGTAGGAAACAAACATTCTCTGATTCCAGAATTCATGAGAATTTGCCTTTCATATCTACCATTGTGCCCTTGAAGCCCAGACTACTGTCTATCACACACGGTAGACATTCAAGTTCGCTTGTCAGCTAAATGATGACTGCATCTTGAACATGAATAAAAATATCGGCAATGGCAATGGAGAGCCGACATGCAAACATGAGAGCCATTCTTGCTACCTCCTTTTCTCTCCTTGTTATGAAAATATGCGTGATGTACACCACAGAAAATGCTATTTGTTAGCCACACTATTATTTCTTTTCCCAGAGCACAAAGAAAGTTGGCACTGCCCGCCCTGTTGTTAGTTTGGAAGCATGCAACTAAGTTCTTGCCATGGAAATGTGAAAAGTGGTGAAGTGAGGTCCCCGTTCTGGTTGGAGGCAAGAAGAAAAGAAATGTGACATGATAGATGTATAAGACGGATACATGAAAGTCACTCAGGGGTCTGAGTCGCTTTTTTTTGTTTTGTTTTGTTTTTGAGACAGACTCTTATCCTGTCACCCTCAGTAGACTGTTGTGGCATCACAGCTCACAGCAACCTCCAACTCTTGGGCTCAAGTGATTCTCTTGTTTCAGCCTTCCCAGTAGCTGGGACTATAGGCACCCACCACAATGCCTGGCAACTTTTTTGTTGCAGTTGTCATTGTTGTTTAGCTAGCCCCAGGCTGGGTTCGAACCTGCCAGCCTCGGTGTAGGTGGCTGGCACCATAACCACTGTGCTACAGGCACCAAGCCTGAGTCACTTTTTGAAGGGCCCCACCAAAGAGAGCCACTTGGTCAGCATCAGACTGTGGTATGAAGGATAAATAAACCTTCTATGAGTTAGTTCACTAAGATTTCAGGATTTGCTTGTTCCTAAAGTATAGTCAGTATGGTTGTGACTAATACACTATGAAACAACTTTTGCAAAGGATTTTTCTTTTGTAAATGTGTTGAAATTTGATGATGCAGAAGAGAATATTAATCCAGCTTTCTTAATCTGTGCTAGATTATAGACATATATATATATAATATTATATGCATATAGATGTAAATATAAGAGATAATGGATAGATACACATATACAGAGTATTAACTGGTATACAGAAAAGTTCACATGAAATGAAATAATTGGTAAATGATGGATTTAAAGAAAGAGATACTGTGTTTGCTGCAAGAGTTTTCGGAACCTCTGATATACTACTATGCATGATTAATTAGAAAGGGAATTTTTTAAAACTATTTTTCCAGTGTTATTGAATCCTAGAGTATTATTTACCTAAACTTCCAGTTAATATCTGATGAGATTTGTGGGCTGAAAAACACAGCTCAATCTCATGAGTTATCTAGGATGTCTGTTCTCCATTGCCGGGGGCCTTTCACCTACAATTTTACTTTCTTGCCTTAATTATTCTGAAGCCACTAGAAATGGAGGGATTCACTTCCTGGGAGAGGACAGGCACCCTACTACTGGACAGAACACAGTGAAACTCCTTCACCAATCTTGCACTGCTTGAAGTTATTTCCTGATCCAGAGGAAATACTGCCACACGAAGTGTGTGCACTCTGGCCAAACAAAATAGGGAAGTGCAAGGCAAACCCAGGGCAACTGCCTGTCCTGTGACTTCCCAGTTAGTCATTGGCCAGCCTCCCTCTGTCCCTGCAGACCTCTCCACCTGAGATGAACACTGGTCCCTGTGTCCCTCAGACTGTAGAGGACACAGATGAAATTCTTTTTGTCACCTCATTAAAGACCCTTTACCAAGCAGGTACCGTCTCCCACCCTGAGTGTTGCGACTCTGCTCAACATCTCCCTACCCGCACAGATTCCCTGGAATTTCCCCCTAATTTGTGGTCTGAAGTCTATTATACGTTCAATATAATACTTCAGTAAAGTATGTGACATTTTTGTTTGTTTTTCTAATTTTCTGCCAGTCGTATAGGTCATCCAATCTCATAATTCAGCCTCAGATTTCATATCAACACTACCTTACTGCCTTGGTTGACCCTTCTAGCAAACTGGCAAATACAGGGTTATGCACAGTGAATCATGTATACCGCACTGCATTTTATAGAAAATGTAGAGAAATTTCAGAATAACTTCTTCTGCACTCAGATTTCACCAAATGGGTAAACATGAGACATTGGACACTGGGTGTTATATCTGACCACTCTCTGTAAATAATACTGGAGAACAGAGAGGTTAAAGCCTTGCTCTTTACGGTTAGCTGTTTGTCTGAGGGAGCTGATCGGCTTCCTCTGCCTCTTGGAACCTGTTTCTCACCTGTGAGATGAAGATATTCTCCTGTCTTCCTTTTTAGAAACAAAAAAGTACAATGAGATATGACTAAAACTTACCCTCAAATATAAGATGTCCTTGATATGTACACGTTTATATTTAAAATCAGTTAAATCTGTCTCTGAATTTTGAAGCTTTTGTTCATGTTCTATTTTTTTTGAAATGTATTTTATGGGAAATATATAGCTTTGTTCATGGCAAGAAATGTAAAATTCATAAGTGAGCAACACATATGTTAAAATTCCATTAATATAATGAAGAAAATAGTGAAACATTCCTTGGTAGGACAAAAAACAGGCTAACAGATTCACTAAGTTTTCAAAATTCAGAGATGCTGTATGTGACTTCCAGCATGAGAAAAGAGTGGATGCAGAAAAAGAAGAGGCAACAGCTATTACCTAGATAAATAAGGGCTACATTTTCCTTTAATTTGTTCAAAATTACCAAATCAGGGAAATAGATTATCTTTGGAAATGACTATTACATAAAATACAGGAATATATTCATGTCAAGATATTCTTATGATCTAGAACCAAAATACTGAAGGTGTATACCAGTCCCTTGCTGAATTTCAATTTCAGTAATAGGCTTCTATTGAGGCAAAAAATTTCAATCTGGACATAAAAATAGTCATATATCAATGAGAACATGAGTACATGTAGGTGATTTTTTAAAAACAATGCTCATAAGCATCTCAAGACTGTCTCAGATACTAAGTTTTTTTTAAAACATGTATTAGAAGAGTAAAAAATGAGAACTACCTTCAAAGCATATCTTTTCAATCCCAGAAAGCAGTACACACACCACAGGTTTGTCGCTCAGAATACTTAGTCATAAGTGAAGCATTTACTCCACAAGGTAACTTGCAAACGGATCACAGAGTTTGTTTGCGTGTGCAAGTGTGTGAGATATGAATAAATGTATTGGATGTTTATAACACCAAGCATGAATCCTATGTTTTGACTCAAGTCTCTGAGCGGAATCCCTTGATTTCCTTTTGGTTCGAGGCTATTATTATGGCAAGCATCCATATTGAATATGTTTAAGCAGTTCTTATCTTAAATATTCAATGTATTGTCTGATAATACATTCCAGTGTCTTTTTCAATAAATAAAGTTGACATTGGTGGATCTCAATCATAATTTTTAATATGATTTATAGAAATAAGTATTTGCTCTTGAAGTAACGTCAAAAGAATGTAACCAGCTGCACAATATATAATATATACAGAAGGCATAGTATTTTAATAATGCCATCATGGCTTTAGAAACATTTTCCATTTGTGTCATTTCAAGCTTAGAGGCACTGACAAAAACACCTGCAAACAAGTTGTTAATCTAAAATGCTGATTTATTAATGTCTAACAATACGTGTTTCCACTAGCTGAGAGACTGATATACGTTTATAAAGCAAGTCTTAATACTTTAAGCAAATCATTTCCCTTTGGTGAATAAGTTTATTAGAAATCCAATTATTATCCAGGCTAGTGCTTTGTGGACATAGGATTACAAGTTAGGAGATGTTGATTAAGTTAGTTATCTCTATTAATTGACCATACTAACATTGCAGTTTTTTTCATAATTAACACAACTCATTGAAAGTCAAAACATCTCCCTAGACATCCCAGAGAAAGCAATACATTATTTTCTAATCTGTGGCCTTTTTTTATGTCTTTAGTGCCGTTTACGTCAGTATTTTGGACAGTTAGATACAATCTAGCTGATTATTGTAGAACTCTGTTTATACCGGTTATTCTCCTTGGAACAGAAATGCACTGCTGTTGCTTTTATCAGATTCAGAAGAAGCATTCCTCCTACCAGTAACAAAAATAACCTCATGCCAAGGTGTTGACTTTATGTGAAAAGCTCACCTCATTATTGGATTTTTCTCTTTAAATTTCAAATCCTGAATAATACTTTCCTGGTATCTTTTGGCCAATTTTGAGGTGTGTGCTCTATGTACATTGTTTTAAATATAATGATTATTCACAATAAGAGTTATCATTATGCCCTTTGGCTATGAGATTTGTCTTGGGAATGAATACTTATCATTTATCGATCCGTCGTTCCCAGCACACATTAAAAGGCATATTAGCAAACTATACAATGTCTCTGTAGCAAATTACAAATGTTAGGGCGAGAGTGTAAGAGAGTTGAGAGCTAATACTTGAAAGGGGTAGGAGGTTTGATAAAAATTTGCCCTAGTGTTTACCCCATTCTTAGGTTGGGCATGGGGATGAGAATGGGAAACATACAAATTTAATGCCATTTGACACCAGTGTCTTTAGCCTGGAAGCTGAAAATCTAAAGTGTTAGTAAAAAAGGTTGTCTTGTTATTCATGATATTTGAGCTTTTGAAAAGCCAAGGGAAAAAAGGTTAAGAATACTGGGTTTAGACTGGCTGGAAGGTGATTCTCCCCAGTAGAGGCACTGATATTCCTTGCTCTGAGCCGTCTTTTCAAGCACATGTGTGTAGTCAGTAAACATTGTCTCCACTGTCCATGAAAATAAGGGTAAGGTCTCTCTCCAGGGCAAAGGTTGAAAATTAAAGGGAAAAAATAAATCTCTGTTATTCTTGCAGTTTTATTTTTATCTTTGTGTTTATTACTGTTAGTTTTCCACATAGTGAAGTATTTTAGAGTGTGAACCTTAGCAACATCTTTACGGACTTGTTACATGTGCTGCCCTCCGCCTGATTAGCACACACTTAGAGGGAAGGAGCACAATGGCATCTTCTGTCAGTTTTATAGACATTTCTAAAGCATAATTACAAAGTAAACACTGGCACTCTTCAGTGGAACCATGTGGATCCATGACCAGATAAACCCCCGACTCAGGTATCCAAGCTCCTTACCTTACCCAGCTTTCTTTAAACTTCCAACTTAACCTACCTTCTTTACAATAGAAAGCTGAATGTACAAATAAGGACCAGGTGATGGGAGGGTAGAATTGTTGCATTTTAGGTTTGAAAGACATTATAGAAAGCATTAATTCAGGGTGGAGCCTGTGGCTCAAAGGGGTAGGGCATCGGCCCCAAATGCCAGAGGTGGTGGGTTCAAACCCAACCCCAGCCAAAATAAAATAAAATAAAATAATCAGAAAGCATTAATTCAACCACTCCATTTTATAAAGGAATGGTTTGGCCACAATAACTAAGAAGATGGTGGTCAGCTATGGAATCTTTTCTACTCAGAATAATACTGGAATCTATGACTTACTCTGCTTTCTTCCTGTGCAAAAGACTTTTGGCCAGATCCTCTACTTTTATGTTATAGTCTGTATACCTCAAAGGAAATAATGATGTTTAGTTCATCAGCTATAAACTCCGTGGCTCCTTGACAAAGCACATAGCTAATATGTTTTCTTTTACCTACTTGAGCAAAATCTCCGGAGAGTAATAGTGAAAACCCAAGTAATGGAGGTAAATGTCATCCTGAGCAAAAGTATAGCTCTCTAGAATCAAATGCTAGATTTACTAACTTCTATTGTGTGACATGGAACAAATTGTTTGAATTCTCTAAATTTTAGTTTTATCATTTTTAACATTGGATCGTATTAGCTACATGTAGATAGGACGAAAATGAAATAATGGAGGCAAAGTGCTTAATTATCAGAGTATGGAACGTAGTAAATATTCAGTGCATTATAGTTTTTTTTTCCATAAAAGGTACAATAACTTACAAAGTTATTAAAAGACATGATATTTTAAACATACTTGAGCAATTCTTCCTGGATTACTGAGCAACCAGGCATGATATATATATATATTTCCTTTTCTGAGTCAGACTCTTCCATTTAGTTCTTCCAAAAACATCTTCCACTCAAAGCTACCTAAAATAAACCCTTCTGCTGGAGCTACTGTTAGGTTACTCTTCCAATCTCAAATCTCAGATGCTGTGTTATATTTTCACATTAAAATGGAGTGATTGCATTAGAGGGGTTATATTTTGCTACAGTTGACTCTAATTGACACCTTTAAGCTGGAAGAATAACCTATGACTTGAAGTTTAGAAGTGGTCAAATGGAAACACAATCAATGTATTATACAATAGAAAGTAAAAGCATTTGAACCCCTACTTCTCTCATACGAGTATTTATTAAGCAGATAACATAGACCAGGTACCTTTCCAACAATATAGGGATTAATAAAATATCAATAAATGGTTTATAGTACTTAAGTGCTTAAAATGATTAATTAAGTAGTAATCATAGCTAACATTTCCTGGGCATTTACTAAGTAGCAGACTTTGCTCTGTATGCTTCGGAGACGGTCAAGTCATCTACTTCTCCTAACAAACCCTTCAGATAAATACTACTATTATTTCCCAGAAATAAAGAGCAAAAGTAAAACAGAATGTCTAAATAAATAAGCAAATAGTAAACCTGGGACAACATACTCAAGTAGTTTGTCTCCGCAGCTCTTGTTATTAACTACTGTGCAGAATGGAGGCATGCAACCTATACTGTGTAATGAAAATGGAACCCGAAGGACACAGGAGGGATCACGTTAACATTCAGTTGGGTTTTTTGAAGCATTTTGGGCTAGGTTAGCTTAGAAATTTTTTTTTTCCCCAAGTTCATTAGCTAACTTTTTTTTTTTTTTTTTGAGACAGAGTCTCACTTTTGTGCTCTCAGTAGAGTGCTATGGTGCCATAGCTTCCAGCAAACTCAAACTCTTGGGCTCAAGAGATCCCCTTGCCTCAGCCTCCTGAGTAGCTGGAACAACAGGTGCCTGATGCAACACCCAGCTATTTTTAGAGACAGTGTCTCACTCTGGCTCAGTTTGGTCTTGAATTCATGAGCTCAGGGAATCCACCTCTCAGAGTGCCAGGATTCCAGGTGTGAGCCACCCTGCCCAGCCTCATTGGCTAATTTTTTAATATCAATATACTATACAAAGACACTAGTAGGGTATAGTAGATGTTTGCCATTTTTACTGTCTTCATCACTTTTTATTATTAGCTTTCTGGTTGTAAAGTTTCTCAACTCAAATAATTGATATCATGCACTATATATTTTTGAGATATGCACTATATATTTTCCAAGAAACCCCAGATTTTCATTAATTGTGCTTCATAAATGTATCATGTCTTGTGGGAGGGTGTGTTCACGTGTGTATATTCAGTGAGGTTGGAGATAATATTTAATTAATTAATTAATTTCTATTTATTTATTTATTTTGAGACAGAGTCTCACTATGTTGCCCTTGGTACAGTGCTGTGGTATCACACCTCATAACATCCTCAGACTCTTGGACTTAAGCAATTCTCTTGCCTCAGCCCCCCAAGTAGCTGGGACTACAGGCACCTGCCACAATGCTCGGCTGTGAGATAATATTTTAATATCTATGTTTTAAATGCTTCCCTAAGACTCACCACCAAATATGTTTATAATTAATATGTTGTTAATAAATTGATGAATGCTACCTATACAAAGCATGCAACTTGATAATAACCTTACTGTTTAACAGCTCAGGTTCAAGGAAAGAATTTAATCTCTGTTAAGGTGTGACCTGAGTCCATTACTTGTAAGTTGCTCACAATCTTTTCTATTTGCTTCTGTGATACTGTGATTATTCAGAATGGTTAAATAATCTTGGAAATTACCGAACCTGATGATAACTTTAATTTCAAGACTTTGAAGTGCTCTCCTTGCTGCCTCACTACTTTTATGGTTGTCTTCAAAGTTCACACCGTCTCATTTACACAAATCTCTATGTAGATCTATTGCAAATTGTATATAATGTTGCTTGCGCTCATCACACCCTCATCAACATATTTTGAGGTTATTAATAGCATGATAATTTTGAAGTGTTATGTAAAAGAAGCCTTTTATGTAAAGGAGATCACATTAATCCAAACTGAAGTTTACGCAGTATAGGCTTGAGGGAAAAGAAATTTGAATGCAAATCAAATTGGATTTTTTTCTGGAAATGTTCTGTTTCAGACTGTGAGGAAACCAGTGTAGCTGTTATTAAAACTTGTTCTCCTATTCTCTTATGTTTTA
The DNA here is from genome assembly GCA_963575145.1 of Galago senegalensis. Lineage (NCBI taxonomy): Eukaryota > Metazoa > Chordata > Mammalia > Primates > Galagidae > Galago > Galago senegalensis. Next base: position 17,860 of record CAUYTI010130727.1, read on the forward strand.
TTAGGAAAAAACTTCATTTCCTTTTGGAAAAGCATTTCTTAAAAGAAAACTTTACAACACATCCAATCCCACTTAATTATTCTTTTGATAGACATTGACTTTCACTAGGGTAGTGTGAGCAGAATTGGGAGCGTAACAAACATATGGTGATCGGTGGATTGAATGAGAGGGAGATCAGTGAGACAATGAGGAAAGGCTGCTCTTTTTATAGGATTTCTATGAAGGAAAGGAGGATCCACCTTATGGACCTAAGAGCCCTGGCAGCCTCAGTGGGTACAGAGCTGTCCTTCATGAAACTTAAAAATAAGGAATGGAACATCTTCTGCCCTTTGATCAAAAGGGCACTTATTTATCTTGGCAAGAAAGTTATTCTTGTATTTTCCTCCTGATCTTTTGCTTTTTTTTCAATCTTCCTTAAAAACTATATATATATATATATATATATATATGGTTTTTTAAAGAAAGAAGGAGAGTAAGGACATGGAGTATTGTGGAGGAAAAAAAGGAGAAATATTATGCTAGATAGCAGTCAGAGAAAGGAAAGTGAGGAGTGATACTTAAGCAGATGATGAGGTAAGGAAGCTTCATGTTATGGAAATTGCAAAGGCAATGGTGTTAATGTAAGAAAGTTTATGAGAAGGTTGACAAGGAGTAAACTCAGTACAAGGCATTAAGGTAAGTGAGGGAAGGAATGGTAAAATGTTGCCATAGGGAGTCCTAGGAACAGACAACAGAGAGATTAAACGCCGTGGCAAGAACTTTGGATTTTTATCTACGTGTTATAAAACCATCTGAATGCTTTAAGAAGGGATGTGATAAGAAATACATCTGAGAAGGATCATTCTAGCCATTGGGTGATGAACAGATTTTTAATGTGCATGAAATAATAGGATTTTAAAGACCATGGTAATGGCAGCACCTAGGGCACCAGCCACATACACCCAGGCTCGCAGGTTCAAACCCTGCTCAGGCCTGCTAAACAACAATGACAACTGCAACAAAAAAATAGCTGGGTGTCCCAGCTGCTTGGGAGGCTGAGGCAAGAGAATCACTTAAGCCCAAGAGTTTGAGGTTGCTATGAGTTGTGACGCCACGGCACTCTATGGAGGATGACGTAGTGAAACTGTCTCAAAAAAAAGACTATGGTAAGGAGTTTGAAACCAAATATGAAATGGAAGTCATTGGATTGATATAAATAAGGTATGAAATGATTTAGTTCATGATTTTAAATAATTTTAAATTATTCCTTTCTGTATGAATAATATTGATAATTTTTAGGAAAAACGGCAAGGCCAATTAGGAGATCATGTTAATGGTCCCAGAAAGACGAAATAGTGGTTTGGACTAAATAGTTGATAAGAGATATAGTAAAAAGTGGTTGGTTTTGGAAAATTGTAAATGTTGAGATAAAGTAACTTAATAGTAGATTGAATATATGATTTTTTTTTTAAGAAAAGGAACAGTATAAAGCAACTCCATATTTGGGGACTGAGTAAATTGGTAGATGAAAGAATAATTTTCTGAGACAGGAAACTTGGAGGAAAAATGTTCTTAGGCATAGGAGTTAAGTATTCTTCCTTCAATATGCTAAATTTGAGATGCTCTTAAGCTATCAAATTGAAATGTGGATTAGAAATTGGATATATGACTGTGGAGTACAGTAGAAGTTTCCTTCTTAAGTTCAGAGCCTGAAATTATGAAGTACTTTTAAAAAAAAAATAATGTGGTATTGATGCAGGGGGTGTCCCAGGGAAGAGAGGAAAGCCCCCTAAACTTGCCAGGTGGGTTTCTGGCTTTGCCTAGGAAAGGGTTCAAGTGTGAGCCAACTAGAGAGAGAGACAGGCAACAGATCCTACTCCACAGACAGAGTAGCGGTCTTCCTAGAAGGAGGGGGAGCCCATGGGGAAATGGTAGCATTTTTACATGCTCAAAAATCCCTTTAGGAAACAGCTATATGTAGCTGGCATTATATTGAGGTCAGACCATAAAGGTTAATCATAAACTGGTATCATAGAAAGCTAAGAGGAGATACTTTTCTCAGAAGAATATGTTCCAGCTCCATCCATGTAAACATGAAAGAGGTAAAGTCTCCATCTTTCTTTAAGGCTGCATATGAAGAAAAAGTATCAATGTACTCAGCCCTACTATGAAACCAATTTATAGCTTTCATATGAAAGCTATAACCCAAATGTAGCCCAAGAAGAAGGGAAAAGGGGAGAGGGAGGGTAGGGAGAAGGAGGGGTAGAGGAAGGGTAATCAGTGGGACCACACCTACGGTGCATCTTACAAGGGTACATGTGAAATTTACTAAGTGAAGAATATAAATGTCTTAACACAATAACTAAGAAAATGCTGTGAAGGCTATGTTAACTAGTTTGATGAAAATATTTCAAATTGTATATAAAACCAGCACATTGTACCCTGTGATTGCATTAATGTACACAGCTATGTTTTAATAAAAAAGAAAGAAAGCTAAGAGGAAATAGTTTGCAAGATATCTACCCTTTCATGGTCCTAGGTTAGAAGCTGGTAGGCAGCTTCGTTGTTCAGGGTGGTTAGGATTGGGCATTGGTCAGGACTGCTGGGCTCGGCTCTCTCGACCTTCCCATCTGTATCAGATATCCTCAGTCCTCTGATTCCCAGGTAGGTGGTAAGATTCCGTTTCTTAATTCCCTGTGTTTAGTGGGAACCTGAAAATAACTATGAGAGAAAGCTGTTCTAGGTTGGATTATTTAACTTCAATATGAGAATCTCAAGAATGCTTTTCTTTCTTCTTCTTTTATTTTTTTCTGCCTTTGTCTACTCACAATTCTCCAGATGGTGGCTGCTTCATCTGTCTGGGTCCCAGATTGAGGACAACTTATCACTGCCAGCTGACTCACAATGACATCGTGTGAGTGAGAAATAGACCTTGCTGTTTTAGTTTCCTGAAATATGGGGGCTGTTGCATGATGTCATTGCAACATTGTTATTGCAATATTGTGTGATCTTTAAACCCACCTATAACCCGTCAGCATCTGCTTTGAGATGCCCAGCTTTTGGGGCCCATGTCCTCCCTCCACAGTTGAACTAGGGATTGACGTGTCATCACGAATGTGTAAAACCCAACCATTCCCAGCTACCCCAGGCGCGTTTTCTCAGGCCATTCTTACACACCATGTGCTCAACTCAGAATCAACCCCTTTAAATTATTTCACAGAATTTGGGTTACTTCTTTTGGTTTCTATTAACAGATAATTGATAGGCAAAAATGTGGTTTCACGTGTGTTGACAAAAATGCCACACAGCTGTATCTGTGATCACCTTCCCTTGTGAGATTGCAAACATCTTTCCAACAAATATGAAAGTACCCTACATCCATCAATGACTGGTAACAGCTTCTTTTGTGAATGTATTTTCTGCAGCCCTGTTCTACTGCTCTTTGTCCTATACAAGAAAGTTTATTTCAATATTGACATAATTTAATTTGAAGACAATTCATGCTACAATTAATGAATACAAATTTCTATTAAAAAATTAACTGACTATGATGATACTAATATAAATAATACTCTTTTTTTTTTCCTTGCCCACATGCGCTCCCTCCTTCTCTGTTCGGTATCCCCCTTCCCCCATGCCCCACCATGTCATTAATCATCCTAAAACTGGAGTTTCTCTCAGGGTCCCAGGTGAGATTGATGCTGCTGGTCCAAGAACCACGGCTACTGCTGCTTCAGAGAAGGAGAGGAAGGAGAGGATGAGGAAGACATAGTCTTGCCCTCGGAGGACTTTCATCTTCCTGGACACCAGATGAACAGTGCAGTTTAGAGAGACAGAGGCATGTCTATCATGATGGCCTAGGGAGGGAAATCTCCCCGGGGCGGGGGGGTGGTGGCAGTAGAGGAGAGAGTCAGAGGAAGCTTCTGGATGAGGGAACTCTTGAATGGCATGATATTAGTTAAGTGGCAGTTAAGCAGGGGAGGGAGGGCCCTGGGAAGGATGGGAAGAAGAGGCTATTCCAGGCAGAGGGTACATGTTGAGCAAAGGCAGGGGGGACGAGAAATAGTGAAATAATTTTGAGCAGTGGGCCGACACATCTAAAATGAAGATACTGTAGGTAAAAATTATAACAGGAAGGGCTTTGTGTGGGGCTTGGACTTTATCCTACAGAGCAGAGGCTTGTAAACTTCGTGTGTGTGTGTAGTTTGGTGACAGACCCTCTAAGAAGTTGATCGAAGTTAATGTGCCCACAAATAGAACTAAGGTCCACATTTCAGGGTGTTCATGCGTTCTCTGAAGACTGTCCATGACCTTCGAATGAATAACCTGCACGGTAATATAAGGAGCGAGATTTTTATTTTCGGACACTCTCTGGGTGACCATTTAAAGAACAGACATGAGCAGAAGTGTGCAGGTACAGAAAGCTGAGCTCCAGTAGACGGAGTGAGAGGTAAACCACAGTAGTACAGTTGGGGGACCAGGTTAGCACCTGCAGGCAAGTGTGAAGCTGTGAATGTCAAGATCAGACTTCATTTTTTAGCAAAGTCACTCTGCTCAACTCAAAAGGCATCAGTGGGGAGCTGATTTTGGAGGCTTTCTTTGCATGGCTTGAATCTAGGCTGATGGGCAAAATAGGCCAGCCAAGCAAGAATGAGCTACATTCACCGTCACCCCACATGCTGGAATCTGCTGGTTATCAGTCACTTTGGGGTCCAGATGTCCCATGCCTTTGAAGGTTGGCAGCCAAGGACGTGAAGGAAGGCAGAGCTCTGACAGCTGAGGACAGGCCCCAAGGGCAGAGTGGGGTAGGTGGAGGAGGTGTCATCCTTACAAGGCTTCACAGCAGCCCTTGGAAGCAAACAGGACTAAGATGATAATCTCCAAAGGCCACCAAAGGTAAGGACTTACCGAAAGATACACAGTGAACACCAGGGAGAAACTGTGACTAGCACCCCAAGAACACTTGACTCCTACGTCAGTGTCTTATCCAAGGCTGGTCCCCATTCCTGGCAACTCTAAATTCCTATAATCTTGTGATGCTAAATTACTGAGATCTCGCTCCCCACCATTCCTTGGGGTTCTTTCATCCATATCTGCCCTTTTGCCCCAAAACCTTTCTCTCAACCACCTGTGGAATCTGGAGCCAGACATTTGGCCTGGCTTCTCCGGTTTGAGAATCTCTCCAAATATTCCAGAAATCTTTTTCTTCTTTGAACTGCAGTGGTTCTGCAAGGGCTTCCGAGACCCCAGACTCTGCCCCAGCTCTGACGTTACCATTTGATTCTTGCCAGCACCACTGATTTTAAATATAGTTACCAGGAATAATAACGACAATAGTAAATAAGATATTTTATTTCTTCCCCAAGGGTCAAGAATTGATGTGAGTATTTAGAAGCCTCCAAACAACTTTACAAGGCAATTGCTGTAATTGCCCCCATTTTTATGGACGAGAACTTTGAGAAACACACAAAGAGGTGAGTTACCTAATGTGAGACCATACAGCTAACAAGCCAGAGAACCAGGGCTCAAACCCAAGAAATCTGCCTCCAGGTCTATGCTCCTTATCCCAGGAGCAGAATAGTGAGGGGTCAGAAGTTCGAGAAAGAAATGGACACAGCCAGCTTAGCGGTCAGGGGTAGAGTCCACCATTACCCCTTTTGTCAGGCTGTGTCGCACTACAGTACCGCCTAACACCTGTAGGAGAACACACTTGAAGGAGCCATCTAGTCCCTTATGAAGGAGCCATCAGATTTAGTTAATAAAAATATGGGATAGCTGATTAAATTTGGGTTTCCGATAAACAATAGTTATCTTTTTTAGTGTCAGTGAGCCCCCATCCAATGTTCGAGACATATTTACTCCAAAAAAGTTTTGTTGTTGATCTGAAATTCAAATTTAACTGGGTATCCTATATTTTATCTGGCAAACCTACTTCCAGCGCAGTAGAACACGGATACGTGATGAAAGATTTCTCTTTAAAGACTGGATGGGTATGATCACCACTTTGCTCAGCTGGCCTAGAAAGTTAACATAAAAGATTTGGCTGAATCAGTTTCAAGAGAACAGGGACAACTTCTCTTCCTTCATCTCAACTGGGAGGTCTTTGGAGGCCACCACGACGGAACCTGGAACAGCCCTCTAAAGTGGAGCAGGACTCCCTGGAATGAATTGGAAGAGGCCTTGCACACTGGCTGGCTGTGTCCCCAGCTCGGAGTCTGATATCCTGCTCACGGCTTGGAAAACACCTTACGTGCTGGTCTCCCTCCTTCTCAACCACTATCTTAGAACGACCCTTCCTAGACGACCTACAAATAAATGCTCATTCCTGCTTCTCTCTGAACCTCAGGAGCCTCTTCTGTGATACTTAGAGAAAAAAATAAGAAAAGTGCGTACTAGATTCTCCGCAGATATAACCCTTTCCCTTCCCCCCGCCAAGTCACAGTCAGGTGGTCATCATAGGTCATGTTCTTAGATTTTCCTCATAGCAAATGGTGCAGAGTCCCGGGAGAAGAATAACAAACCTCAAAGGATCGCCCAGCCTTAACAACATGCTGTGAATTCCCAAAATTCTCTGCCAGGAAATCGGTTTTGAAATATAAGTAGGAGGGGCTGCTTCACCGCATCTCAGACATCTGTGCTGAAGCTTCACTCATGGCTGGCATCCCAGACAGAACCTCTTGGCTTGAACAAACCTTCATCTCCTTGTCACAGCCTGACCCCAACCCTTCCCCATCTCCGCCCCCAACACCCAGTCCTGCCCAGCCCTGTGTTGGAGCTCAGTGAGAAACTGGCCTCTCACGTGCTTTCAATCCGCTTTGCCTTCCCTGATTACTGAGATGTTCCAGATCAAATCACGCGGACGTGAGATGCATTTGGGCGGGTGGAGTCTGCCTGCCCAAGGAGAGGTATTAGGCCCACAAAGCTGAGACGTGAGTAAAATAAAGATCAGAGGCTCAAAGCAAAGGGAACTTGGAAGGTGAATTGTATTAACATACATGAACATTTCCATTTACAGGCATCTGGGTTGGGCCCCAGGCAAAAGGCTGTAGTATTTCCCTAAAGAGGAAACTTCAGTTAAAAAGGATTTAGAACAAAGCAAAATCAAACTCTTCTTGGTGTTCATGGCTTTGTGGGATGGGCAGAAGCTTCCCCGTTGACATTCCTAAGGGTCAAGGTCCCAGCTTTTTTCTGATGTTTTCTACAGAAGTTGCTAAGCTGATGTAATCACCAGAAATGCCCTTGACTTTGTCAATTAGAGCCAGAATCTTTTCATCACCATTACCTTCACCCATGGCTGAGCATCATTGATCACTTATTTCATGCGAGGAAGTTTGCTAAATACTCTGTATGACTTATATCATTCTTTATTTCATAATGATCTGCTATCGGAGACATAATTTTAATTTCCCTTTTAAGGATGAGAAAACTGAGGTTTAACAACATTGAGAGATATGCCCAAGGTCACGTAGCTAATGAAGGGGAAACCTGGCCTTCAAAGACCAGACCGTTCGATCTGAGGCTGACACGTAACCACAGTGCACGCTGCTCCCCGGGGCTGCCTGCGAGGCAGTTCTGGGAAGTATCGGGCCCAGGAGAATAAAGATGCTTCTCTCAGGTGGTCCCCACTAGAACCCTCCTTGATGGACAGAGTGGATCCATCCCTTCTCTTTTCCTTCCCTGCTTTATGGAGGCATTTATAAGAATTTGAGCTGATTTGAGGAGACAGGAGGGTCCAGCGAAAACAAAAACAAAACAAACTTTGACATGAAACAGAGCTGGGTGTAAGTCACAGCCCAGCATCTTAAGTTTCCTCACCTACTAAGTGGGCATAATTCTATGTGCCTCATAGAATTGATAGAAAATTTAACTAGAGAAACCTAGCCCGCTGCTGTAGTCTAAATGTTTGTGTCTCCCCCAGATTCCTATGTTGAAACCTAACCCCGAGCATGATTGATATTAACACAGGGACCCTTAGGGAGGTGATTAGGTCAGGGGAAAGGGATTAGTGCCCTTATAAAACAGCCTTTTTGCCCCTTCCACCGTATGAAGCCCCAGCAAAAAGGCACCATCTAAGAAGCAGAGAGCTTTCCACAGACCCTGACTCTCCTGGCACCTCGACCTTACACTGGCCATTCACGAGAACTGTGAACAACACATTTCTGCTGTGTATTAATTGCCTTGTCTAAGGTATCTTGTATGGCAGCCCAAATGGGCCAAGATACATATATTCAGACATATGATATGTATATATATGTATTTATTAGGCGCAGGGACCATTAGGCCCTTGAGAAATGTTCATTCCCCTTCTTCAATGACAGGGATTATATATTACAGGCTTTGTATCCACAGGACCTAGCACAGAGCCTGGGATATAACGTGTGCTCATTACATATAGAGCATGTGATGCACATAGGGATTAATGTGATGAAAGTCAAAACTCCATGTAGCCCACCCAGTTTACCATTCTGGCCTCTTCAGCCACCATAGGACTAATTGGTGTGCAGGACACAAGCCTTGTCTCTCCATGGATCACCAGCCGCAGGGGGCTCGTTGGATTCCCTGTGTGGTGAATCCCTGCCACACCCCTCTGCCTGGCTGGAGAACGCTCAGGAGCTTTGCTGATGGGGAACGTGCAGAGTAAGCCGCTGCCACCTGCAGCAGCTCCTCAAGCAGCTGAAGTCAGTCCCAGTGACCTCGTGACTCCCTTCCTTGCTCTGTCAATTAGTCCTCCCTTCCAGGTCAAATTCCCCTCCTCCCCCTAAATCACTATTATTGGAGAGGGTCTCTGAATCCCATGCTACCTTGGATGTTTCCTGCTTTGCCAGGTACCTGGTACTCACCCATCCGGTGACTATTTATTACCCAGCTACTAGGTGTCGGATGAATCAGACGTTATCACTAGAGTACAAGCCAATGAGGCTGACAGTCTAAGGAGGAAAGAAAGCTGGACAATAAACAAGTAAAAATGTAAAGTATGTGTTGGCTGTTGGTGTGTCACCAAGGACAAGTAAGTGATGAGAGGAAGACGAGGAGAGAGGCGAATGGCCGGGTGGGGAGACCGCTCTGGTGCCTTTCCACTGGAGCAGGGGGATGCGATGGGGAAGTGGAGCAAAGGGCTGTTGGGGGAAGAGGGTTCCAGACGGAGGGAGAAAGCAGGTGCTAGTGGCCTGTGGCAAGACTGCCCTGTGTGTGGAAGGAGGACAGGTGGAGACGAGGTTCCAGGGGGAATGGGCGGCAGATGGCACAGGGCTTCCACCCGTGCAAAGGTGGGTTTGCATCTCTTTGCTGTAGTGGATCAGAATCACACAGACTTGGCGCGAGGGCCCCACAGTCTGAGCTTCTGCAGGAGCCGTGGTGGAGGCAGGCCGACCACAGCAGGAGAGGGTGGCAGCTGCCACTGAGAGGCCTGGGAAATTGTCAGGGGCTGGAGAATTCTACACGCACTTTGGAACTAGACCTCAAACTGCAGCTGGATTTTTGTTTTTATTTTTTGCACGCTTTCATGAGGCATATTTGATAAATAAAAATTGCATAAATTTAAGGTATATCCTGAGATGACGTGATCTATGGAAATGCTGTAAAATAACTACTACAAATGAATTAACGAAACTTTCCATCCCTCATGCAGTTCCCTTCGTTTTCCCGTGAGAACAGTTATGATCTACCCTTTTAGCAAATTTGGGGCACACGATACATTATGCACATTCAGCAGTCAGCACATTGTGATTAGACGCCCAGAACTTATTCATCTGATAACTCAGCGGCACCCTCTGACAACACCTCCCCATCTCCCCCACTCCCTCCACCCCGGCAGCCACGGTGGTTGCTTCTCTGCTTTTATGACTGTCACTTTTTAAGGTTCTGCGTCTGAGAGAGATTATGCAGTCCTTGCCTTTTTGTATTCGGTTTATTTTACACAGCGTATTGTGTTCTAGTTCACCTGTGTTGAATCTCCAATGGTAGGGTGGACTTCTTTTTTAAGGCTCTACAATATGCCACTGCGTGCATCTATGTGCACCACATTTCTTTATCCATCTTCTGTCCACAGACCTTTAGGTTGTTTCCACACCTTGGCCATTGTGAATAATCCCAGAATGAACGCAGAGCTCAGATGCCTCTTTGACGCAGGGATTTCATTCCCTCGGGTATCTACCCAGAGTGGGATTGCTGGATCCTATGGTAACTCCATTTAATTTGGGGGGGAGTCTCTATGCTGTTTTTCACGACGGCTGTACCAATTTGCATCCCCACCAACAGGACACGTACAAGGACTCCCTCTCCTCACGCTCTTGCCAACACTTGTCATTTCCAGGGGATCCCTCACTGTGGTTTGATGCACGTTCCCCTGATGACTAGTGATACTGAGCACCTCTTAATATACCCGTTGTGCACCTCTATGTCTTTTTTGGAAAAATGTCTATCAGGTCTTTGTTCATGCTTTAATCAAGTCATTTGGTTTTTATTTGCTATTGAGTTGTGTGAGTTCCCGTTGCATTTGTTGCAGATTGTGCCTCTGTTTTCTTATCTACAAAACAGGAATTGTGTTTTCACTGCTACGTTAAGTTTCACAATGGACGTGCAGGAAAAGTGAATTGTCTCCTCCACATTCCAGTGCTATGATTGGAGATGACTGCAGGACCGCTCATCACGGCAGGTAATTCAAGGTATGGATGGGGGGGGGGAAGAAGATGAATTTCAGGCACCCAGGGGATCCCCAAGGGAGAGGTCCCATTATAGAGGATAGCCCTCAATTTGGGATACAGGCTTCAGGGATTGGGATAAAAGTTTGGGAGATGACTGTACAGGTGGAAGCTAAAGCCACTGGCACCAGTCCAGAGCAGAGTCCCTTTCCATTTCCATGGTGATACTGTGCATATTCCTGGGACTAATATCTTACAGAGGGGATCATGAGATTGCTAAAAGTATGCAAAATCTAATATCAAATGAGATAAAGGAATACATATTCTAGAACTGCAGGCTAAAGGAAGCTGGGGAGGGTATGCAGTATTAAGAGAAGCTGAGTCACTGACGTGGTTGTAAGTATCACAAAAAGGAAGTGGGTTTAGGCAACATGCATGAACAGAGGCTTGAGTCCCCAGCCAGGCCTTCCCACTACCTGGCACTATTTGCTGGTTTGTGGGTATTTTCTCCATCAACCCCGGGTACCTGGGAGGCCGCAGCACTGGACTCTGTTTTACGTCTGTCACTGCCCCATGACTTCTGCAAGCTGAGATGATCGTTCCTCTGTGCACACTCGTGCAGCCGTGTACAGTTCTGGCCCCATGCTGTAGGAAGCTCACTGACCCACTGTGGTTCCAAAACATGGGGCCCAGAGTGAGCCAGAGGGCTGGGGTGCCAGGAAAATTTGTAGTGTAGGATGGGCTGAAAGAACTAGGGACTTTTTGTATGGGAAGTAGGAGATTCAAGAGGAATGTGACCACATTGTCCAAGACTTTAAGAGCAATCGTTTAGATGAGAAATTGTTCCCCATTCACACTGAGTAGTATATGAATTTGTCAAAGAGATATATTTTGGCATATCATTAAAAAACGTTTTTAAGATTCTTTGCCACCCAACCGTGAAATGAGCTGCCTCTGGAGAGGCGTCTGCACTCAGGCTGACTGACGGATCCCTTTTAGGTGGGGTTCAAGTATCAGATCTAAGATTGAACTTGATGGACACCATCCTCTTGCCCCCTCATCATCCTCCGCATTTTCTCCCCTTCCTGATCTCTGTGGACCTCTGCTTCTATCTCAGAGGAAGAAAATAATGTGAACTTTTTCTAAGTGGGATTCAAAACTCAGGCCCCTTTTCCTGTCAAGATGTAAACTGTCAATTAGACACGAAATATTCATAGCTCTTCTGAGTGATTAACAGGGGAGGCAAATGCCTCTCATTCCTCCGGCTACAGAGGCCATGTGGTAACTAACCCCATCTAGGCACTGAATGGCACTGGAGACCCTGAGGGTTCCTTCTCTCTGGTGCGGCCCCAGGTCAAGGCCGATCAATTTTGCTTTGAGGGAAGGAATGTGAGGAACGTCCCCTGCGAGGGCCCAGAACAGATGTCATGTTGTTCTTTCCTGACCGCCTTTGCTGAGCAGCTTGTGAACTGAGCCCTCGAAAGTCAAGCCCAGGAAGCTAATCATACGGATGATCAAGACCCTCGAGGACAAAGGGGGAAAGTCTGTTGGACAGACAGAGCGGGGGTCTGCCGCAGGAGCTAGGGAGCAGAGAGCAGTTTCAAAGCCAGAGAGGCTAACAGCCCAAATGCTTTGACCCTTCATCTTTCAGAGAAAGAAACAAAAGTCAGGGAAGTTCTGGTTCCCTTTAAGTCACACACAAAATTAGCCACGAGGGCCAGAATTAGGGTGAGGCCAGCGAGGCACGTGCACGACTCTGAGAGTGGCCCCTCCTGAAAGTGCGTCCTCACTCGGATCACCTGGTCTCAGCCCTACCCCTGTACCACCCAGGATGCAGACCCCCTGTCCCCCTCAGAGACCTTCAGAGACCCCAGTGGTCTGAATGTCTGTGTCCTATCCCCAAAATTCATGCATGGAAATCCTAATACTCAGGGTGATGGTATTAGCAGGTAGGAGGGGATGAGGTTGTGAGAGCAGAGCCCTCACGAGTGGGGACAGTGCCCTTAAAAGAAAAAAAAAGGCCCATGGGGCACCTTTGTCCCTTCTGCCAAGTGCAGGCCCATCAAAGGCAGCATCTACGAGCAGCGGGCCCTCACCAGACCCTGAATCTGCTTCCACCTTTCTCTCGTATTTCCCAGCTTCTAACACTGTGTGAAACAAATATTTGTTGTTCATAAGCCTCCCAATCTGTGGCATTTTGTTGTAACATCCTGAACTAGGGCAGAGGTTTTATCCACGGAAGGCGAGGTGTTTTCCAGCAGGTGGTCCTGTCTCCTCAGAGCAGAGACGGGCCTGGGAGCCTGGTGGTGCCTGGAGCTGGTCTGGTGTGGGCAACTGCCCCACTGGGGCCTCATGTGATGATTGCACTGGAAAATAAGATTCTTTCTGGAAATTCGATCATCGAAAAAGGGATAAAGCCAGGTGCGGTGCCTCACACCTATAATCACAGCACTCTGGGAGGCCAAGGTGGGTGGATTGCTTGAGCTTAGGAGTTTGAGACCAGCCTGAGCAGGAGCGCGACCACATCTTACTAAAAATAGAAAAACTAGCTGAGTGTTGTGGGGTGTGGCTATAGCCCCAGCTACTTGGGAGGCTGAGGCAAGAGGATCACTCGAGCCCAGGAGTTTGAGGTTGCTGTGAGGTGTGACACCACAGCAGTCTACCCAGGGCAACAGAGTGAGATTCTGTCTCAGAAGAAAGGGGGTAGAGGAGACAGTGTTAGTAGCCGAGCCTTTCTGGTCTTCAGATCTGGTTGCTTTCCTTGTCTTCCATGCATTCCTGTGATGGGAAGGAAGAGAGAGGCAGCCTCTCCTGGGCCTCCCCGGCCTCTGCCCGTCTCCAAGGCTGCACCTCTTGGGCCACTCACGGTACAGATTCCCGCCCACTGCCACGGGGGGCCCCTGTCTCTGCCCTCACCCACCTCACAATGATTGAACCCTTCTTCTTTGCTAGGCACAAAGGTGGTTAACACGTGGTCCTTGATTTTAGGAGCTTACAACTTACCAGCCGAGGAAGAAGCAAAAAAGATAATTAAGACGATGGAGAAAAGCAACACTCATTGTTGAGGCATCAGGGAAAGCTACACATCCTCCCGGCAGAACTGGGGATGGGCGCAGAGGAGGCTTCCCGGACGAGGTGTTGCCAAACTGAGTCTTAAAGGAATTAAAGGGAGGGAGATTTCGTCATGTTCTGAATGAAGAACAGTGGAAGGGCTTTCCAGCTGGGCTCTCCACGGCAGGTGCATGGCTGGGTACCAGCACGGCTCACAGGGAAGAGCAGTGACCAGGTGAGCAGCTGTATGAGTCTGAAGTGAGGCAGAGCACAGGGAGAAGACTGAACCTTGTAAGCCTGGCTAGGAAGCTGGGACATCTCACTCCAGGCCCGCTCTCACACCCTGGCAGTCAAGGCCAACTACTTGGTTCCAGTCCCTTTGGAAGCCATTCTGTATTCAGTAATCCAGGCCAAAGATACTGAGAGCCTGCAACTGTGCCATGGAGGGAGGCAGAGGAAGCAGGGAAGGATGACGCCAGCATCCCCTGTCGGGTGTGTTCCCTCAGTTGAACACCAAGCTCGCTTGGCCTCTGGGTCCCTGCCATGCTATCCTACAGCCTGGGTTGCTTCTTCCCAGCTCTACCCGTGGTTTGTTCTGTCTTCTTATAGACCCCTTAGCTGCTGGGTCACCATCTCCTGACCACCCCATCCAGCTCATACACTTATTCCCATTAGAAAGTCTATGGATTATTTTGTGTTCTGGCCCCCACTTCCCGGAGTGCAAGTTCCATAGTCAGGGGCTGGTCTGTCTTGCTCACCTCTACCACATGGGAGTCCCTCAGTATATGGTGTTTAAATGATGCAAGACCTTTCACTGACTCATTTATCCAAACACCATCCATCATCTGTATATGACGGAGATAAATAAACACAAGAAGGGGATGACTTGCCCAGGTCACACAGCTAGCGGGTAGCGGGGTGGCAGCTGGAATCTATAGACTCTGTCCTTCCAGCCACTCTTCTTTCAACCACATCCATTACTTCTTCACTGGACTAGAAAGTTTAGTGTTCCTCCTGCAAGTAATGGGGAGCCACTGACTATTGGAAGCTTCACGGAAGGGGCAGGATGGATTGTATTTTACTGTGAGGTAAGCGCCTCCTTCCTTCCTCTTGCCATATTGACTAGTCTTATTTCAAAGGCATCTGCTTTTCCACCGGGGGATGTGGGGGACAAAGTCACAGCCTCACACTGTAAATTCATTGGCATTTCCTTGCAGCTGCCTAGTCGACAGCTCTGAATTCACGAGAGCTGTGAAGATGTGGGGGAGCTGGGGCTGCCAGAGCATAGCGGCCTGAGAAGGCTGTAGTAATTGACAGAGGCTCTAACGTACCTGCGCCGTGGGGGAGGACCCTCTGCCCTGTCTGGCTGCTGCAGGGAGAGGCATGATGAGGATGAGGGGATGTCACTTCAGGAGGCAGCTGATTTATATCAGAGGATTAAATATGACCTCCTATCAAGTTCAAGTTTTGTTGGATCAATCCAGATCCTCATAAACTTTAAAGGAAGGTAACCCTTTTGCTGTCACTTTGGCTTAAAAAGAGAGCACCAGTGTTTATTGAAATTTCAGTGATAATGGCCAAAAAAAAGAGAGAGAGTTGGTGAAACCAACTGTACCACTTTCATAGGATGGGATTTCATTATATTGGATTAAAAATTAAGTAGACCTAACCAGATTCTCTTATTACATTGGTCAGAAAAAGCAGGTTACAAAATGTAAAGTACAATATGAGCCTATTTTTGTTTTAGAAATGTATGGATGACTAGATGGACAGAGAGATGGATAGAAGGATGACAGATAGTTATGTAGGAAAATATGCAGCCCAAGATGGAGAGAAAAATGGACAAGATAGAAAGACACAAAAGAAGAAGTAGAAAGACCTCCACCAACATGTTAACAGTATCATGTTTCCCCGAAAATAGACACTGTCTTATATTTATTTTTTCTCAAGAAGACACAGTTGGGCTTATTTTCAGGGGATGTCTTCCTCTCCGTACTGAAATGCATCCCATCACTAGGTCTTATTATTGGGGTAGGGCTTATATTTAACAAATGCGTAGAAATCCTGCTAGGGCTTATTTTGGGGGCAGGTGTATTTTTGGTGAAACATGGTAGTTTTATCTAGAGTTGGGGATTAAGAGTAACTTGAAAAATATCTTCTTGTATTTCCTGATCATTTAATAATAAACTTATGTTGCTTTTGTTAGCACAAAAGCCTAATTATTAATACCAACATTTCTAATGTTCAGAGTCAAGAGCTCATTTCTCCGTATGTCTCCTCTTTATATCCTTTTTATTCTTCCTGAATGAATGTTCATAAAATGCATCCATCAATCCATTCCCCCTCCTTCCCTCCTCCCATCCATCCATCAATCCATCCCCCCTCCTTCCCTCCTCCCATCCATCCATCAATCCATCCCCCCTCCTTCCCTCCTCCTATCCATCCATCAATCCATCCCCCCTCCTTCCCTCCTTCCATCCATCCATCAATCCATCCCACCTCTCTCCATCTATCCATCCATCAATCCATCCCACCTCTCTCCATCCATCCATCCATCAATCCATCCATCCATCCATCAATCCATCCCACCTCTCTCCATCCATCCATCCATCAATCCATCCATCCATCCATCCATCCGTCCATCCATCCATCCATCAATCCATCCCACCTCTCTCCATCTATCCATCCATCAATCCATCCATCCTTCCATCCATCCATCAATCCATCCCCCCTCCTTCCCTCCTCCCATCCATCCATCAATCCATCCCACCTCTCTCCATCCATCCATCCATCCATCCATCCATCTATCCATCAATCCATCCAGGAGAATCTATTTGAACTTCAGTATGGCATTTAAACAACCCTCCTGATATTTATTTATATCCATTTCATGAGCTTTCATGACTGGGCAATTTTGTTTTTGTTTCTTTTCTGGCCCTTGGAGCCCTTTTCTACATAGTTCATACCACCCTTTGACCTCTTAATCAATTCCTACTCATGCTCTAAAACTTTCCTTAGATCTCACCTTTCTTTCACTTTGTTGCTTTCATCCTCCGCTTCTTCCCTCCTCCTGCTATGGCCTAGGTTCTCCCATCGCACCTTACTCTGAAACTTTCCAATGTGTACAGTCACTATCTAAGTATTTGCTGTCTCATTTGACTAAACTGATGCCTACTAATGCAGAGACTTTGCTTTCTATCTCCACAACCAGGCCTAATTACCTAAAGCAGGGCTGCTTCTCCCACAAGTATGTTCTCATCAGCCTAAAGAGAAGATTGGCTTATAACCTTGATACCATTCACCAGGTCAACAGGCATTTACTAAGCATCTAATACAGTGATTTTCAACTGGTGTGCTGTGACAGCATCTTAGATGTGCTGTGAACATTTTTAAAGATCATTAATTAAATTATTTTTAAAAGAAGTTCAAAGCACAGTTAGTATATTCTTTTTTTAAACTCTCTCTCTTTTTTTTTAATCAACATAATGTAAGTGTGCCGTGGAAGTTTAACTATAGGTTCAAGTGCACGATGAGATAAAAAAGTTGAAAAACACTGGTCTAAGGTAGGAGTTTATAAGGGAAGGGAAATACTGAGGAAGGCTGGAATATTTAGGACAGGTTTGGGGAAGGCATTAAAGTTTCTGAATCTGATTTTTTTCTGACTCTCATGACTCCTCGTATCATCTCTTTTGTGAATTCACTGATCTAACTCCTCAACCCTCATCTGGGTTAGGTCCCCCACACATACTGACTAGTAAGGCAGCTTTTAAATTTCTGTTAACACATCTGTCTTCCCAGCCAGGCTAGAAGTTCATTGAAAACAGGCACCTCACCCCGTTCGTTTTACAGACTCATTTCCTAGCATGTTGTCTGGTGCACAGTGGGTGCTCAGCAGATGTGTGTTACTGATCACGGTCCTGATGGCTATTATGCATGGAAGCATTTTAACAGGCACCTAAGAATTTGCTCATCCTCACAATAGCTCTATGAAGTAGGTCTTGTTCCCATTTTACAAATGGAAAAAGTGAGTCTTAGAAGGCTAACTCAGTTCAGTTCACCCAACTTATTAGCATTGGAGCTAGCATGTAAACTGAGGTAGTTAGGCTTAAGAGTGCTTTACTGGCCTTGCAAATTCACTCACTCATTCCCTCCATGATGATCTCGTGCCTACCGCATGCCTGCCATGTGCCAACAACTGTTACAGGCTGAAGGACTGTGTCTAGAAGTGAGAAATAAGGTTAGACGGTAACCTGTATGTTTGTTCTTAAGATGAATTTGTACTGTAATAGCCTTCATTCATAAGTGCAAGTTGTATGTAAGTCAGACGTGTGTAACTCAGGGACTGCCTGTATTGGATAACACCATGCTAGGTGAAAAGGTTAGGCAGATGTGTGGCCAAAGTACAGAACATCTGGAGGCATGGACAACCAGACGGTGGGTGGGCATGGAGGGCAGCCTCCAAGAGAGGGAAAGGGGACTGAGGGCATTCTGTGTAAACAGAAAAAAAGAGCAAATTCAAGGTCACCAGGGTTGGTGCAGAAAATCTAGTCTGAACATTGCCGTGAGTCTTCCTGACTCGACAATGTGCTTCTCGAGGGTGGACAGCATGACTAACCCTGCCCACAGCTAGAAATGGGCAGTTGGGTGAACAAAAGATATTGTTTGCCACTGCTTTAAAAAAAAAAAGAGAGAGCAAATTCCAAATTTCAAAAGCACACTGAAAAGCTAAATGGGAAGATGACTACAACTTGCAAGGGGATAGCTGAGGATAACCAGAAGGAAATTAATTCATGTGTTTACTGAGAACCTCTCCCAGCCCCCATTGTAAACCTGCTGTCCTGCTAACAAAATGCAAAATAAGCCCTGTCTAAGGTACCCTGACTTTGCTGGTTGCTAGGATATCAATCTATTTACCCACAACCACAGACATTTGGCTCAGGAATGGCCCACTAACCCTCATGAGTCTCCATCATGGGACTTCAATCAACACAAGCTCCTAGGGGGATGGGGGGGTTTGGAATCAGCCAGGGGCTTTCCAGTTGCTTGGAGGTGCCACAGCTAAAGATGTTCTCCAGGTTTTACTATAATAGGCTCTTTTTGTTGTTAAGTTGATTTGTTTTGACCGCTTTTAGGGTCTCAGATTCAGATGTGATTTGTACCTGCTTCCTTTGACCCTAAAAAAAGACAAAAAAAAAACAAATGAGGGAGAGAAAAGAGCCCAGTTTTTCTACTACACAGTCCCCGGGCTTCCAATATGTGGACCTTTGGGGTCTAGATACTTCAGGGAAAGAGGAACCTTGATTTGTGGGGGGGCCTTTAAGTGAATGCACAGGAAATATGGTCTACGGCAGGCTGGTGTCTGGCCCTGGTGCCATACACCAGAAGGCCATACCTCTGCGGTGATTTCAGTCAGAGGGGAAAGGGTGAGACTGTCTTTTGTCAAACTCGGGAGCCCAGGGCTGATTTATGACCTAACCCAGGGCCACCCACTCGGCTTCCCCACGCCTCAAACAAATCAATTCGATTGCATCAGAGGAAAGCAAAACGGGCTCACTCCCTCATTTTTAAAACTCTTCCAAATTATTGCACTCTCATCAAAACAAAACAAAAGTCTACCATCCCAGTTCTATTCTTTCTTAAAGAGCTTCAACCTTCACTCAGCATCACCCTTACCCGGGGTGTTATCCCTTCATGTGGCCCCCAGGACTGCAGAGGCAGCCCGCATCCGACCTGTGAGGGTAGAGTAAGTCAGGAATGTGCCCCATCCCACACTTCCATAGAGCAGTGAAGAAAAGAATCTTCCCTTTGGCTGAAGTTATTATTTCAGTGAGTAAATGATCCTCCGTCTAATTATTAGTAACAAAGGTGGCTTCCTATCAATACTTCCAAAGCTCTGTTTTGGGCAAATGACTGCAAAAATGAAATTGCCTCATAGCCCGTAACCCATATAGTAGCTCGAGGCCCCCCCCCCATAACTTTAGTGACACAATTGCCAATTAATTCAATCTGGAAGACACATTAGCAGAAGTGCATATTCCATGGTACATTGTTGAACTCTTGTAAATAACTGGCAACCCCTGCTTCGAAAAGCATTCAGGTCCAAATCATTCTGACTACCCAATGATATAGAGCTGCTTTTGTCAAAGCTCCCTCTGCCAAACAAAGTCCCACAAGAAGACCTCCTGTGTGGAGAAGTCCTATAGTCTAATGAACCCTGGGTTGGTTTTGGCCACAAGGCTGTCCGGAATCAGATGTATAGTTCATTGGTAGAAATCACAAAGGCCATTATGGTCTGAAGACTTGTGACCCCAATTTTGACATCTATACAATTTTATTTTTCTGAACTGCCTGATTTTTGTTTCTCATGTTTATTTTAACATTTTAAAATATTATAAATAAATAAATATAATGACTTTTTTTTTACCATACTACTGACCCCTCTAGCTGCCTTCGATCAACAGAGCCTGAAGTGAACCCTTTTATGTTTTAACTACTTGTTGACCACAAATGGTCAGGGAGAAAGGGCCAGAGAGCCCGTTTTCTGTCTTTTGGCTTTTCCAGGGGAAACTGGAGAAATAATATATATTCAGATGAACTTGAAGGCAGCCTCGTCAATTCTTTTACTTTTTATTTATTTTTAATTTTTTAAATATTTTTTGCAGTTTTTTTTTTTTTTTTTGGGCCAGGGCCAGGTTTGAACCCGCCACCTCCAGTCTATGGGGCCAGCACCCTACTCCTTTGAGCCACAGGTGCCCCCCAGCCTCATCAATTCTGATATGCTATAGAAATGTGTGTGAATTGTACAAGTATAAACAGCATGACAGGCCCACAGAGCAAATCCCAAACCCTTCATAATCAGTCTTCCACTGTCTCCCAGACATTCCTTCCTTGACCAGAAGCTTCTGCCCAACCCAGTTGGTGTCTTTCAGGGTGGATGCATCTTCTGCATGGCCACCTGCCCACCTCTGCCCCCTGCTCATCTGTCCAGCTCCAGGACTCCCTCCTTCCCTCTGTGTACTCACTTGTCTAATCACTGACTCATTCCTTCTTTATCAATATCTATACCTACATCTGCATCCACGTTGTCAAGCTAGTGGCTGTTGTTTTCTTGTCTCAGGAGTGGAAGCCCAAGCACTTCTGTCCTCTTCTTCTTGGCATTGGAATAGCTAAGAAAATGTAATACAGTCAAGCACTGGATGGGAACAAGGCTGTACGCCCACAGGGAAGAGACAGAGCAAGATCAGCTTCCCTAGTGGGTCCGGGCACGCCACGGCCACTGGGTTCATCCCGACAGCTGATCAGGGCCACTTGCTTGCACATTCCCCTCTTGTGCTGCGTCAGAAGGACACAGTTCCCTCCCCCAAAGTACAGACACAGCAGTGGAGTGGGCAGGTGCTTATCATGCCCACACTTGGGCAGAGGAGCACACGCTGAGTCTACAACAGGGATATCCCCACACAGAGTGGTAAGTACAGCTCGGGCTGGGAACTCTCATTTCTTGGTAAAGAAGTGTCCAGGACCAGTACCCATTCTTACATGGCAGGGTAGGGATGGAGAGATGGTGCATGGGACTGCCTTTCCCAGCACACACCCACCTCCTCACCTGCATCCACACTCACATTCATGTGTGTCCACATCTATGTCCACAGCTGCATTGCCCACGTTCTGTCCCCTGTTTCCAGTTCCGTCATTGGCCTGGTCTTGATTTATTTACTTTTCATGTGTTTTGTTCCTTATAAGAACATGAGCTCCCTAAAGACAGCGGCTGGCACGATTTACTGATATTTACACCTTGTATCAGCACACTGTGGGTCCTCTAGGTACAGAAGCCATTAGGGAAAGACAGAGCTCATCAGACTCTGCCCTGTGTTCAGCTGGTCCGAGGCCTCATCGCATCTAACCCAGCTCAGAGGCCTCATCTCATCTAACCCTGGTCGCTCTCTGACTTTGCTTCTACTCAACTGGCCTGTTTTTAATGCTCAAGGAGAAACCTTGTTCCCCTGACCTTGGCATTGGCTGTCCATCTGCCTTGAACATTCTCCCCATGGTCTCCAATCCTCCTAAGATTGGCTTTTCCTTTTCCTACTTATTTCAATTCTAAAGCCGTCTCCTCTAAGAGTGCCACACAGACTCCCTTACCCAGGGACCCAACCCAGTTCCCCCATGAAGGTGTTCTGTGCTCCAGGGTTCCCTTTCATTTTCCCGACAGCACCTATCCATACTTGGAAACAGCCTGTTTATTAATTTATTCACTGCTTTATTATCAGTTTCCTCCAGACCCTTCTCCAACTCAGATGTAAGCTCCCTGAAGGCAGGAGTTTACCTTTCTTGTTTGAAGCTGTATTTACATCTTAGAATAGCATCTGACACATAGTAGGTGCTTAATTATTATTTGATAGGAGAATACCTGTCAGTGGAGGGTATTCTTGCGGATGAGGAGATGAGGATACTGAGGTTCATACAGGTGGGGTGGGCAGGTCTCATGCTGGTGACCAGTAAGTGGCAGGTCTGTGATCCAGAGCCCAGGCCTCTTGCACCACAGGACTCTACCACGTGCTGGGCACAGGGTGGCAGGGGAAATGCAAAGCTTCTGCTTTGCTCAGACCTTTTCTTTCCTCTATTTTAAAATCATAGACAAGTGTGTACATGAGTCTCTCATTTCAGAAAGTTTTATTCACTAGCATAATAATAACATAATAGCTTCCATGTACATTAAGAACTTTGTATATGTTATTGCACTTAACCCCACAAGGACCCTCTTAGGAGGGTACTCTAATCTTTATTTTACACATGAGGAAAATAAACTTCAAGAAGATGAAATACCTTACCTAAGATTGGTGGTATTAAGGCTAGGATTAGAAGATAGAGTCATTTGTGAATTTATTGATAAAAGAATAAATTGGTTCCAGGGGAACCAAGATCAAACTCACATCTCTGCCACCAAAGCCTGTGTTTCTGACTGCCAGGCTAGAGTGGGCACTAAGAGGCAGGCTGGGTAGCAAGGATACAAAGACTCATTATTCCCTGACCTTGACAAGCTCACAGTCTAGAAAAGGGAGACCGGACTTGGATAAGAAAGGTTCCTGGGCTTGGGAAGGGGAGGGGACAGAGGAAGGGTCCCCCAGCCCCGGGTGGGGTAAATATGGAAGCCTTTGCCTTTCTAGGTGGTCAGTGGACTACCTGACTGCCGGGGGAAGAGGGGCCCCAGGAGATTCCACCCTAGTGATGTGACCAGGAGAAGAGAGCCATTCAGATGTGGGCCTGGAGCATGCAGGGGGAAAGGAGGCCAACCCTGAACAGCAGGGCCACTAACGTGGCCCCTAGACCCACTGGCTTACTTCCCTCCCAGCCCCAAGCGGGCTGCTCTGACTCATGGCCCCCTGGCTCCAGGAAACCCACGACAGCCTATTTTCTTCCTGAGTCACTTGGTTTTGCTTTCATTTTCTCATGTGGAGCATGATCATGTTGTTTAGAAAAACTATAAATGTTCTTGTAACGTTCAAAGTTTCTTGCAGGATGAAAAGAAGTCATCTTGTGACAACTGTGATCACCTCGGTGAATGTGGATGGGGTCTTATTGGCCTGTGAAGCTGACGGTCCCATTATCTGAAATAAAAGTTGACCCAGCCAGAGTTCTAGCAATAAACAGAAGGTACACCCAAATGCGTTACTTACAGGGAATTAAATTAAAAAGCCCACTTATTTGGGTACAAAGGAAACCCTGGGGCTTCCAAACAGCTGGGGGGCTATTATCATCCCTACCTCTTAAATGGCAAGAAGAAGGGACAATTCCTGGACCCAAAAGAGGGTAGTGGGAAGGAGAAGGCACCCAGCTCCAGCAATGCCCTGAAAGCAGGGATCGAGGAAGGACAGAATCCCGTGCTCTCTTCCCTCCTACTCCCTGCATCTCTGCTGATGCCTACTACAGGCTGCATTGGCTGGCAGCTAGCAGGCAAGAGAGCTCAGATAGCCCATGCATGTCCCCTTGGTGTGCAGAGGGTGGGAGGGATCAGAGGGACCTGGAAGCACAAAGGCACCATAGTTATAGCAACTTGGTAGTAACTGTATGAAGAGTGATAATTTTGATAAACTGCCGTCGACTACTCAGTACATAACTTATCTCCAATGAAGTGTGTTTGTTTCACTGAATCCAAAGAGATGCTGTGTGAACTTGCTCCTTCAATGCTCTGTGCAAGCCCACCAGGTAGGCAGTGTCCTGGTCCTGTTTCACAGGTCAGAAAACGGGGATCGAAGAGGCTAAATGCCAGGTCAATGGAGGATGAACTCAAACTCACATGGCGTGATTGTGGATCCAGGCTGGTTTTCTCCTGCACCACCCCATCTCACCACAATGAAAACCACACAGGGAGAAACTGATGTATGTAAATGAGATCAAACAAACACACTCCATTAAAATTTTTTATTTTATTTTTTTTTTTTACTTTTGAGACAGGCCTACTCTGTCACCATGCATAGAGTACTGTGACATCATAGCTCACAGCAACCCCAAACTCTTGGTCTCAAGAGATCCCCCTGCCTCAGCCTCCTGAGTAGCTGGGACTACAGGCACCTGCCACAGCGTTTGGCTTGGTTTTTCTATTTTTAGGAGAGAGGAGGTCTCGCTCTTGTTCAGGCTGGTCCCATACTCCTGAGCTCAAGCAATTCACCCGCCTCAGCCTCCCAGAGTGCTGGGATCACAGATGTGAGCCACTGTGCCCGGCTTCTATTTAATAGATTTTAAAGGATCAAGGGGAGAGGGAAAGAGAGGGAGAGATGAGCACCCTTTGCACATGGGCTGCAAGCCAAATGCCTTGTCCCAGCTCATGATCTGTGCTCTGCTCTCATCTCTCCCATCCCCTTGGGGCATGTGTCCTAGTCTAACTAAAGTCCACTGACTTCTCTAAACAGCCCTCAGGTCCTTCCTCATGCTGCTGCCTCTGCCCGGGACACCTGCCCCTGCCTTCTGTTCACCGTCTCCAGTCTTATTTTAGGTCCTTTCTTTCATCTTTCCTTCTCTCTCCCCTCTTCCTCCCTCCAGCAGGTATTTCCTGGGCACCCAGTGTGCGCAGGCTCGGCAGTAGGTGTTGCTGACCTGTGGGTCAGCACTGGTTTCAGCCCTCGTGGAGAAGCCTGCCTTCTAGGACCAAGCGTAGGTTGGGGGTTTCTGCCATGCAATTTCACAGCAGCCGGCTTATCCTGCTGCGGCCCCTCCTCACTCTGTCCTTCAGGCCAGTTGCGTATCTCCTCTATCAGAAACTCCATCTGTCTCTGAGAGTCTTAGTTACATGTCGTTGGTGTAACAACTTACTACAACTTAGAGGCTTAACGCAACACATGACACAAAGGAGTAAGGTGTGGTTCCGAAGGCAGGAAGCCTGAGGCAGGTGTCAGCTCTCCCTGGGCTGATGTCAAGGTGCCAGGGGGCTGCATTCCTTTTTGAGGCTCTAGGGAAAAATCCATTTTCTTGCCTTTTCCAACTAGAGACTGCCGCATTCCTCGGTCAATGGCCTCCTCTTCCGTCTTCAAATTCAGTGAAGCTGGTGGAGTCTTTCTCTGATACTGTCTCTTCAGGGTGCTTGTGATTATACTGGGACTCCCAGATAAACCAGGATAATACTCCTGTGTTACAGTCAGTGATTGGCAACCTTGATTCCCTTTTGCTACGTAATGTAGCACACTCACAGGCTGTGGGGAGCTTCAGGACGTGGACATCTTTGGGGAGCCACTGTCTGTCTACTAACCTGTGTAACCCTCGGTCACAGGGGAAGTGCAAACATGAACTAGGCAACCCAGTACAATGCAAGTTGTGAAATATTTGGTTCGCTTTTCATTCGGACACTTGTGCTTCAGAGACCTGGGTGTGTACATTCTCTGCTCATATGCGCTGGTGAGCACACTCAGGGCGAAGGGAGCACCCTGGCTGGGCCAGGCGGCATTTCTAGAAAGGCCTGCATGAGTCAGTGGCCCAGACACGTTCAGTGTTTCCGCTGTCAAAGCACCGTTTCCTAATTTCCTGTGAGCGTAACAGCCTCTGACAGGAATTCTTGTTCAAATCACTGGCATATCCCTCGGATAATATCACAAATGTAAGAGCTGCAGAGCCTGGCAGAGGCCTTGGGGACCATCTAGCCTACACCCTTCATTTCACAGCTAGGGCAGGGCCCAAGGAGCCAGGGATGGGAGCAGGTTGACATGACCATTGGAGCAGGATGAGGCAAGGATCCCCATTGCATTTAAGGTCTTTATGAGGTGACTGTCAGCTTCTCAAGGACAGGGACTTTGCTTCATATTCTCCTATAACATGAGGCTTCTCTTGGGTTCTCTGCTCCCAGGAACCTCCTGTCTCTAAGAGACAAGACATGGAGGGGGGCTTCTAGATACGAGGTCAGACAATTAAGTTTGCAAACTCATCTTCAAAAGAGCGCTACACATATGGCTGCTGAATGTCACTGTGGTCCCCTTCAAGGTGCTCCCCTTGGGAAGCTGTGCATGGAGGCCACTCTTAGCCCACCCTTCAGAGAAATTTTGGAACGCTCCTGGAATGGCCTTCTGAGCTGTTGATTGAGGTCTGACAATTAATTTCTCAAACTTATCCTAGAAAAAGTGCTACATGCCTCTTTGCTGAATAGCACTCTGGTCACCAGATGGCCAAAGCAGGGGTGCTTTGAAGGTGACCATAGCAATGTCCAGCAATGAGGTATGTAGCACTTTCTCTAGGATGAGTTCATGAACTTGACTTTCTGACCTCATATAGATTCTTTATTCTGAGAGAAGAGTCAGCTCAGAAGCTCTTTCAGATTCCTCTCACAAGGAGCTGGACTGGACTATCTAAAAATCTCAAAGAACTTTTCCAGATCCTTCCCTTAAAGCTTAGACCAAAACCAGGCCGGAAACGTAGGTCCTTGTTCAGCGTTTGCTGGTCCTGCCTGCCGGACCCACTAGCCTCCCTGAGCAAACATTCCTTATTTACGTGGAGTCCCACTGAGTGTAGCCACTATGTTGACCAGCAGGTACACTGTGGTGAGCAGATGTGGACCCCTTCCCTCAAAGGCTTTTCATCCTAGAATTTCCAGGTTACATCCAACCCCTGTCTGTCCCAGAGATATTTTACCTCTAAACAAGAGAGGAAAGAAAAGAGAGAGAGGCCAGCACCAGAGTGAGGTGAGAGTGGGGCCAGGCAAGGACAAAAGTGACCATGAGAGCAAGAAGAAGACCCTGAGAAGCCCACAGGGATGCAGAGGGAGTGACATGGTGACAGACCTCGCTGGGGTCGTGTGTGTCATGCTAATTTGGGGGCTCCACACTCTGGAGTAGGTAAAGTACATCAGGTGTCCTGTGCATGTCCTGCCCTTCCCTGGTGAGGCTAAGAGCAGAAACCATCCACTTATTCTCATTCATTCAACCAGTATTCACTGGACACTGTACTGAAGGCACATTGGCCTGATGTTGGTCCAGGGCTCCACACATCAGGCACTCACAGCACTGCACTGTACACAGAGCAAGGATGCCGACCCCTGCTGTACAGACGGGGGTCGGGCAGACCGAGGAGTGTACCCCACCCAGCACTGAGTCGAGAGCTCTTATGAGATGAGGATGCAGAAAATTCATCTCTGTATCCTTGGCATCCAGCTCCAGTTTCCCGCACGTGTGAGGTTCCCTAAAGAGAGTTGAATGGATGATTGGAATGCTAGAATCCTTACTGTCCCATTGAAGTCTCAGCAGAGGGCAGGATCTTTGCCTTCAACCCCATAGCCTCTTCCTGGATGGAACATGTGCCAGTGGGCAAAAGTGAGATCACCCAGGGGGCACACGGGACTTCCTCAGATGCCAAAGAAGCCGGGTCAGGGCAGGACCAGAGTTGGGGGAGGTGTGAGCCTGGATTGGGTTGGCCCAGGTTTAATTCCTCATATCATAAGGAACATGGGAAATTAAGGCTTGTACCCATGTGGATCCAAGAAGGTGGAGGCTCATGGCAGCAGGAGGTTCTGGGCAACCTACCTGACATTAGGGAAGACCAAGATGATCAAAAGTGGACCTTCAAGGGGACATGATTTGCTGCTATGACAGAAGTCCCCACCCCATTCCATTCATCTCCTCCCTTCCTACTAGACCTGGGTCAAACTTCCCTCCGTGGTCTTCCAAGCAGTGTCAAAAGCTGTGTTTTCAATCTCATCACCATAAGTACATCCTTGAATCGGTCCCCCTGAAATGGGCAGAGAAAGAGATTCTATACCCAACCCCAGTGCTTCCCACGGGCCAGACCCCATGCTAGGCAGCATGGATACAAGAGTCGGGACACCTCAAATCCTACCCTTCAGGGGCTGATGGTCCAGGGAGGAGACCAGAGTGGGAGGTGGGAGAGGTGCTGGTGTGGGCACACTGCTTCAGGAAGACTGAGAGACAGTGCATCTGCTTAGGGATGCTCGGGAAGGCATCAAGAGGGCATCAAGGGTTTGCACAGGGCCTGTAGGGTTAAGGCAGATTTTTTAGCTAGAGAAGAGCAAAAGAGCACCCTTGGGACCACGGCCAGCCATGTGACTGCGGGCGCTGAGTGGCAGAACAAGCCTGGAATTGACTCAGGGAGGACCCTGAATGCCTTGTAGGACTTGCCCATGTGGGGTGAGTGGGACAGAGGTGATTTCTAAGCATGGAAGTAAAGATCCTGGTGTCAGAATCCTCCCATGGCTCAGGAGAGTCTGTTAGTGGGGCCTGGGGAGAGACATGATGCAGGCTACCACAAGCAGGCTGGGCACCGGGCCAGGCCAGGGGCAGGGAGAGCCGGATGAGGCACATGGCTGTGTGGAAGGAGGTAGGTGTGTAGCAGGAATCTAGGCCTGGTGGGGGGAAAGCAGAGGGAAAGAGTCACCCGAACACCGGAGACAGAAGAGCAAGGAGTTTTATTTCAGTGGTGGAGCCACAGCCGACTAGAATCCAAAATGGCCGCGCTCCCTGGTTAATGCTGTCTCTGTCTTTTTATTGGATTCACAAGTAAACAGATAAAGGAATTACCATATTACCTCTCATTGGAGTGTCAGATCATGTACAGGGTATATAGACTGGCGTGGAAGCAAGCAGCAAGCTTTACTTTCAAGGACCCAGGGAGCTAAGTTTTACAAATTCCTAAGGACTGGGTTACCCTGGGAGGGACCTTGCAGGAGTGTCCTTGGGCTTCCGCGAGAAACCCTGTTCTTCCAGACTTCACTTTTCCCAGGTATCCTCTCTCAGGTGGACACACTCAGAGCAGCTGGGCAGGGAAGGTGAATAGAACTCAAGGCCCGATCCCCTAAGAGAGCAAGGAGTTGGGATGACTGCGTGCTCCCTGCATGAGCCTTAGTGGAGGACAGGGCCCTCATCCAGTGGGAGATTCGGGGTACAGACAGGCTGGGGGGAAGATTGAGATTCCATTTGGACAGATTGGGTTTGAGGTTCTAGTCAGACATTCGGTGAGATCTAGCTGGGGGTGGATGGAGGGAGAGGCTGAGGGAAGCAGACACCCCATCTTTCCCAACCTCAGTTTCTTCCAGAACACAGGATTGCTGTATTAGCAAGATTGAACAGAATATGCAAACATCAAGATTAGGTTTGCACTTTTTGGTTAGAAGAAACATTTACCTATCCCATACTCCAAGATCTTGCTAGACTACATACAGCCTTAGTTTTTAAAAATCCTTATTTCTTTCAAATGCACCACATTTCAGTCTGTGCTTGGAGGCAGAAAGATCCCAGCCTAAAAGGAAGCTCAGTCTTCTTTCAGGCTACAGCCTTTTTCTCAGCTGGGTTTTGCTCACACAATATCGCCAAGGGCTCCTTGTACAAGATTAGCAGATTTTCCCCTGTTTTACCAATTTACATAGTTTTCTTCCAGCCATCAAAAGGAGCGTCTCAAGTTTTTCAAATTTCCTTCTGGCACCGGTACAGGATAGGAAAAAGCAGCACCCCCGCCCCCAGTCACCCGAGGCCCCCCTGGGCCTCAGGAGAAAATGTTTACGCTACAACTTAGCCTGAAGCAAATCCACCATCAGCATTTTTATAAACCTCAGAGAAAGAAAGAAGAAACAAAAGCCATGGCAATGTGAAAACAATTAGAGAAGAGACTTTCCCAGGGAACAAGCATGGCCCACACTATATGAGGGAAGAGCAAACAGACTTTGTGGAGGTTATGGACTGTAAAACCCTTGTTTATTTCTGAAGAAAGAAATAAAAGTTGGAGAGAAGCCACCGGCTCTGCACAATAATAAATCCAGTTCCAAAGAGGAGTTGGACTGTAAATTCAGAGTCAAAAACAAAGCCACATTCCAGCAGTCCCCGGTGGCGTGTGAACCTGTACCGTTTGATTTCTGCGGAGGACTCGGGCGCCTGCCCAGTGTCGCTGTCTTCCCAAAGTCACGGTGCCCTGGGCGCGCCTCACGGTGGCCACCACCCCACCCCCATCCCCGCAGAACCGCATTTGGTTTGGGTTAAGCGTTCTGAAATCAAGTCTCAGGGTTGTTTGACTTTGAAAAGGAAAATCAAAGAAAAAAATCAAAACACCCTAGTTCCCTCTTCTCAAGCTGAACTTTCTAGAGCAGTTTCGGTGCCAACAGAAACCACAGGGAGCTCAGTGAGGCGCAGCCAGGGCGCCCAGGAAGGCCTTGGAGGAAATTCCCACCTCCTAGAGGCAGGGAAGGGACCTCCCTCTGCCTCTTCCCTCCAGCCCCGAGAAAATTTGCCTGTGAAAGGTCACAACTGAATGGCCTTGGGCTAACAGATTTTTCCGCAGGTTAACACTGTAGGTTTTGGGAGAAAGGGGGTGCTGTGCCCTGAGAAGCCAAATCTCCAGGTAACAAGGAGAGGGACCCAAACCCGGGTCTTGTAAAAACAGGCAGGACGGTGCCACCAAGCTGGAGTTTTCACATTTGGTGAATAAATAACCTGGTAATGTTCATTGTCTTGAATCTTCAGGTGGCATTTGAATTTTTCTCTATTTTTAAATGGGAATTTGAGGAAGGGAACTTGATTCATTGAATATTGATTAAGTGTCTAAATGCCTGTATGTGCCCCCTGGGTCAGGGCTTCAAATGCATTGTCTTAAAAAGTAAATAGATAAATAGTGTAAGTGTGTTGCCTTACATGATTCACATAACAATTCCGAGATAAATACCATCTTCATTTCACATCACAGAAGAGGAAGCTGGGATCAGAGTCTGCGTGGTTAGCCAGGGAGTATTGGGAAGGGGATACAATCTTGGCACTCAAGTTCCTGCCTACAGGAGCTAACTGAACTGGTTCAGGAAAACAGGAGGTGAAATTTTTCTACAGCAAATTAGCTTCATTAAGAGCTGGGTAACAACAGTACCAGATAATAACAGTGCTGAGAAGCTACCAATTACTGAGTATAGGCTGTGCCCCGGCTGAGCACTTTTCTTTTGTTATTTCAATGGGTCCATAGAAGCACCCTTGGAGGAGGGTGGCCCCCAGGTTTACAGCTGAGATCTCTTGAGTTAGAAAGGAGGTGAGAATCTTCCCTCCCCAAGGTCACGCAGCCAGTAAGTGGCCGAGCAGTCTCAGGGTGTCAGCTAGCTTCGGGTGGGGACTCAAAGAAGGGTTCTTTTTTTTTATTTTATTATTATTTTTTTATTAAGTCATTTGTACATAGATCATAAATACATTTATGCCATTATGGGATTCAATGTGTTGATTATTTGTACAAACTGGAGTGCTTACATCCTGCTAATCAACATAGCCTTCACCTCATTTACCCAATTACAGCATTAAGACATTTGTGTTCTACACCTGATAGATCCAACTTGTCCTTGGAAGATGGGTTCTTGAGTAGAGTTCTCCATGATCTTGGTGGTCTCTGCAGAAGAAGGTCGCCTATAGGCAGAAGATTTTCTTTTTGAACTTGACATGAGTAAATGGATTCTTTTGTGCTCTATCAGATGTTATCTAAACAGGTTTCTCATTATGAGGAAAAGCCAAAAGCTTAAATGAAAGTATCAGGGTGAAAGTGTGAAGACAAAACCTAAAATGAACACAACTATGCCTTTGGGGCCTCTCTCTCCTCCTGCTGGGGGGAGAGGGGCTCCTGTCTGTGTCCATCAACCTGGCCCCTGCTTTCCACATAAGGAGCGTTAGAAGCCGCCACCAGCGCCCAGCTGTAGCTTGTCATTCTTTACTCTTAACGTAACAGCAGCTGCTCCTTATTTCTCCGTGTGTCAGGTGCACCATTATCTCCTTCTACACACCAGGAAATTCTGGCTCCAGGAGGTGAAGCCACTTGCCCAGGCTGCAGCAGATGTCACCAGATGGTGACACTTCAGGGCCACTCCCAGTCTTGAGATTTCTGCAGGACTCCATCAAGTAGTCCGCACCAGCACCACCCTTCGTCCTTATTTCTTCCTATCTGCTAGTTCTTTCTATAACAAATAACCACGGATGTGGTGGCTGACAACATCACGCGTTTGTTCTTTTATAGTTCTGAGGCCCAAGGTCCAACATCAGTATCACAGGGCTGAAACCAAGGTGCTGGCTGGGCCGCCGCCCTGCAGGGGCTCAGGGAGAGACCTCTCTTCCTTGCTTTCTCCAGTGGCACAGCCGTCCTCTCTGGTTGTCCCCGTGGTTGTCTTGTCTCTGTCGCAGTCCAGTCTCCCCCTCTGCTTCCTTCCACGTGGCCTTCCCTTCTGTCTGTGCGAGAACTCCCTCTGCCTCTTCCTTACAAGGACACCTGTAATGGAATTGACGGCTCATCTGAACAATACAAAAAAGTCTCAACTCCAGTTCCTTAACTCAAGCGTCTTCAAACTACGGCCTGCGGGCCACATGCAGCCCGCCTAGGACATTTATCCAGCCGGCCAGGTGTTTTTGCTGCTACTGTCTGTGCTGCTTAGCAGTCGACTCATCCCGGGGCCTGCAGTCCGGCCCTCCAATGGTCTGAGGGACAGTGAACTGGCCTTCTGTTTAAAAAGTTTGAGGACCCCTCCAACTTAACCAGGGAACAGTCACAGCACCTGATATTTTGGGGAGGAGGGGGCATTACTCAGCTCACCACACTTGCTTTGCCTCCGAAACTGCACTTTGTATTACTTTTCTGGGAGTGGAAGTGGGATCGAGTGGGGTCACCCATACTCCCTTGCTCAGTCTGCTTGGTGACCTTGAACGTTCCGCATTCACCTGCCTCTTCCCAGTTACCCAGCTCGCTGTGCCAGCTGCTTTGTTAAAGGGTCCTGTCCGGGGGCTCCCTTATGCGGTTGTTATTAGAAAGCCCAGCAGGATGTAGCGCCCAGGGAGCAGGGAAGGAGGTCAGCTCATGCAAAGGACGACGATGCACCTCTAGGAAGCTGATGACCAAATTGTCATCCCAATGCATCCCATCCGCATGAAAAGTGACCTGGCACTGCCAAGGATTGTGGGCACGAAGGGCAACTTAAATTCAGACGAGGGAGGGGTCTCGTGAGTGGGAGAGGTTACGGAAGGCCTCCTAGAGGGTTCACAGCCTGGGTGCAGTTTTGAAGAGCAGGTGACACTGAGCTACGGAGGGAGCTCCAGGTTAGAGCACCTTCTGTGGGTGGAGCCTTTTATACCTGCCATCTATTTACTCCTCACCAGACCCAGGGCGATGGGTACTATATGTCTACACACAAGGAAACCGAGGCTCGATCAGAGAGATGATGTCACTTGCTCTGCTGGTAAACGGCATCACCAAGATCCAACCTTGAGTGTGTGGACTTCCCACACTCTAACACTCATGGCCTGCGACCCCAGCCTCAGAACTAAGCAGGGTAACACGATCGTGCTGTCCAGTGGACCTCAGGGAAGAAGATGCCCCGATTGCAATAAGCAGAGGAAAAGAAACTGTGTGATGTTAACACTTAGACTAGCAGAGGCTGCACACAGGCTGTATCAGATGTGAAGATATATTTTTAGAGCTGCTCACCAAGGTTTAAAATAAACATGAAGCATCCCTGCAGTTAAGTTTAAGAAACAACATCAGCAGTGGCACTGGCAGCTCAGTGGGTAGGGCGCTGGCCGTGTACACCAAGGCTAGCGGGTCTGAACTCAGCCTGGGCAACAAGACAACTGCAACCCAAAAGATAGCCGGGCATTGTGGCAGGTGCCTGTAGTCCCAGCTATGTGGGAGGCTGAGGCAAGAGAATCACTTAACCCTAAGAGTTTGAGGTTGCTGTGAGCTGTGATGCCACTGCACTCTACCCAGGGTGACCACTTGAGACTCTGTCAAAGAAAAAACAAACAAAAAAATCAGCATAGGGAAGAAGATAGATTTTTCTTCCTACCTGGCAAAAATCCGCTGGCATTAGAGAAGATGGGAGTTCCCTGCCCACTTTAAGCACTAATCTCTAGGCTTTTATGGAGTTAGAACTGGGAACTGGAGTTTCCTGTAAACGAGGCCTCCCAGCAAGCAGGGGCTCATTTTGAGAGTCACAAATATCTCTACCTTCAATGTTAGTTAAAATTTTGAAATAATGTCGATGTACGCCCTGAAAACAAATCCAAGCACAATCAGATTTTCAAGCAATGCCTCTTAGAGGCCCATCACATCATTTCTTTAGCATCACTGAAGAGGTATCACGGGACCCCTTGAAAGACATGATGGGTCTTGCCAAACACCTGCTGCTCCAGTGCGGGGGACATGTTTCTCTTCCTCGGTCCTCATCATCCCCAGAAAGATGCTGTGAGTTAAAGGTTACTATTCCGTATGCAGATGGGAGGACTCTTTACATAGTCGACGAGCCCTTGGGGAAAGAGCTCCGTGTTTGGGTCCAAGGCCGAGTGAGGTGTCAGGGTAGGGCCTCCCTTTCTGGACCCTGACTCTTCATGCCAAGTGGGGGTTGTCAGACGAGATGGCTGTACAGATTTATCTACTCTGAAATTCTGCGGAAGAAGAGCAGGATTTTATAACCTTAAGCTTATGCACTCATCTTTGGAATGGTGTAAACGTGCCCACATTGAAAATAAGCTATGAACTTTGGTGGGGGGCTTGGTGCTTTGCTGGTCATTCTGTTCTTCTGCCAGCACTGCCCCATGTCTAGAAGGCTCTGCTTGATCTCCTCAAGACAGGTTGTCAGAAGGAACAAGCTCCTGACTGTGAAAACTTATCCCAGTTCTGAAGGATATGAGGCTCAGAGAGGTTCAGTAACTTGTCTGAGGACACACAGCTGGTGAGTGGCATGGTTCAGGGCACGAAGTGTGCAGGTCCACAGGACTGTATGCAGAGCATACAAGGCATGGGGCATTTTCTCGATTTGATTCCTTCCTCATGGGCTTGAAGGTGAGGCGAACTCAGATCAGTCCTTGAGGTTGGCCCCTTTTGTGTTAGATTCCAGCACCATTCCTTGGCCTTTGGGGGGTAAAATATACATAAGGCTTGATGGCATCATAAGAGGAGGCTGTGGATATGCCTGAGCAGATGTGGGCACCTGTTTGTCTGAAACCAGAGGTTCCTGATTGGCTGGAGTGGCCCAGCAGGTGCCACTTGTCGGATCCTCCTGCGATAGAGCCACACGCCTGGACAGAGGGAGCGTGGCCTGGGGCTGCCCTGAGCCCTGGTCTGTAGTGTCCCCTCCATTCTCTCTGGTTTTCCCAACTGGAAAATGGGAAGACATGCTAATTCCCAGAACCGTCCCAAAGCAAAAGACTTTTCCATGAGCCTGGGTTTACATCAGCTTGCGTCCCTACTGCTTGATTCGGAGCGTGGTACTTCACCTTCCAAGCCTCACTTTCTTCATCTCTCCAGTGAGGACCACCATGATGTCTCTGAACAGTGGTTGTTAAGATAAAAGAAAATCGCGAGCAGAGGAGGCTGGCACTTAGGCTAAAGGTAGAGTCACTTTTGTTCGAATAGTATGGATGAATTTTGTGAAGCACAAGGAAACGTGGACGCCTGCAGTGAAACTATTATCGCTGCTGTGTTGTCTCCATGCCAGCTGCAGAGGCGCTGGACGAGAGGGCCCAGGTCAGAGGGGAAGGGGTGAGTCATGGGGGCAGCCCCAGCAGCGCCCAGTCCAAGAGGCATTGCATTTTTAGCTACTTGTAGAATCCATCCCTCTGCCTTCTTCAGCCCCAAAGACACTGGAAAAAAATAAATAAAAAGCAAACCACAGCATTTGAGAATCTCCCACTGGCTGGTCGTGCCTTTCCTCCTGCCCCGCATGCTGTTTGGGGGAGGGCTGTCTCAGCCCCAGCACTGTCCCCAAACAAGGTGGTTTCCCCTGACCACTGGCAGCCTGTGTGCGCCTTTTCCTAAGCTTAGTGCAGGAGCCTACAAGTGATTTTAGAAAATAATGAAATTCTCCTCTATAAATAAGCGTTTTTTGCTTTCTGCTTTGGGGGTTGAAGAAGTGAGTTTCCTCCTCCTTTTGAAGTCACTAAAGGCCAAAATTCCCCTCTGCTGCCAATAGTGAAGTGAGGGATATTCTGGGGAATTACCTACTGTGGTGTTTTCCACCAGAACAGGGATGGCAAAGTTCCGGAACTTTTACTTAAGTCCACCCTCCTCGACAAGGCATGTACCCTCCATGGGATGCGCTGTCTCCACCTGCCCCGGGACGTTACTATTGTCCTTCCTGGGTTCCCAGAGTCTGACAAATTAAACATTTACAAGGATTATTCTGTGACCTGGAGAGTAAACAGAGGATGAATTTTGGAGTCCAGAGGCCTGGGTTCAAATTCTAACTTTGCTTCCCACGAGGTGTATGGTTCTGGACTGGAGGCTTACACAGGCTTGGGCAGTTTACTGAATGTCTCTGTTCCTGGCTCAGTTTCCTCATTTCAAAAATAGATATAAATGCTCATAACTCATGGGGTGGGGCAGTGATGAGAATTAAATGAGAAAAAAATGCAATTGGAAGCCCCAAGCACACAGTAGCTATTCCATAAATGGTAATTGTTACCAGGCAAGTTCTCGGCATGAGTAATTATCATCAAGAAAAAGAAGGCTTACTCTGCTAGGATTTGGGGATGGATTTACCCTACACGGATGGGGCAGGGCTAAGGGGTGTTGAGGCACCCAGAGACTTAAAACAGTGGAGACACATCCCTGCCCCCAGCCTGCAGGGGTGGGCAGCTATAGAGAAGGGGTGGCCAGCAGGAGTGATGGTTTTAGGAAACCCAGCCCCTGATAGATCAGGCACAGAGGAGGGAAGGAGCTGGGGAGATTCCCAGCCTGACTCTCCTCCCACCCTTTAATCACCTGCTGATGCCTGCTTCTGGCTAAACCCAACTGGATAACGAAAGGCAAGGGAGTCCCCTCACTGTGACCATAGGGATCCCCTTAGTGTGACCACAAGGGTCAACCTCTCTGTGGCACAGCGCAGACCAGAGAGTAGGTCTGTGAGGGAAGGGGGCACAAATGCATACTCACCAGGCCCTTCAGAGAATTGATTGGGATTCCCGTGTTGCCCAAACCATAAATAAAACCCCTGCAAAAGGCTGAAAGTGGTGTCTGTGACATCACTTCAGGTGTAAAATCCCTACATTGGTACCCCAGTGCCCAAAGAAATGAGCCCAACATCCCCCAGGCGCCCTGTGGGTTCCAGGCGCGTTCTCCCAGTGGTGCCCTGCCTCCCCCAGGCGCCCTGTCAGTCCCAGGCCCGCTGCTCTCCCAGTGGTGCCCTCCCTCCCCCAGGCGTCCTATCCTCCCAGGCCTGCTCTCACAGGGGCGCCCCCCTCCCCCAGGCACCCTGTCCTCCCAGGCCCGCTCTCCCAGTGGTGCCCTGACTCCCCCAGGCGCCCTGTCCTCCCAGGCCCGCTCTCCCAGTGGTGCCCCCTCTCCCCCAGGCGCCCTGTCCTCCCAGGGCCACTATCCCAGTGGTGCCCCCCTCCCCCAGGCGCCCTGTCCTCCCAGGCCCGCTCTCCTAGTGGTGCCCCGCCTCCCCCAGGCGCCCTGTCCTCCCAGGCCCACTATCCCAGTGGTGCCCTGCCTCCCCCAGGCGCCCTGTCCTCCCAGGCCCGCTCTCCCAGTGGTGCCCCCTCTCCCCCAGGTGTCCTGTCCTCCCAGGCCAGCTCTCTCAGTGGTGCCCTGCCCCCTCCAGGTGCCCTGTCCTCTCAGGCCCGCTCTTCCAGTGGTGCCCCGCCTCCCCCAGGTGCCCTGTCCTCCCAGGACTGCTCTCCCAGTGGTGCCCTGCCTCTCCCCTTCTTGTGCCCTCTAGGACACACACCATGGTCCTGCTTCTCTGACTCCCATTTGCAGTTCCGTTTGAAACTTCTGACTGGTGGAAATTTTACTGGCAAAAGTCCTCACGGATTCTCTGCCCCCATCTTCCCGGGTTGGGCCAACTTCTTGTCATGCCTGGCTCCTGTCATGCTCAAGCAGTCAGACCTGCAGCTAATCCCTCCTGTACATCTTCATACAGAGGCAGCTCAGCTGGCTCTGCTCACCATTCCTGGTTGTACCACTTCCCAGCTGCGTTGTGTTCTTGCCACTTGGTACGTTCCATGCCTCAGTATTATCATCTATAAAATGGGCTGGTGTTAGTGCCCATCTCACAGGGTTTTCCTGGGGATTGAATGATAAAAACTTAGAACAATGCCTGACATAGAGTGAACATGTAGTAATAATAAATGTTAACTGATTTACTTTTATGTTTTTATTACCAGTACTCATGCATGGTATTTAGCTGACTGTAGTAGACTGCAAGGTTTATTTCATTCTGCCATTGATTCTGTGAGCACCTGAAGGATAAAGTCTATGGGTGTATTCCCAATGCCTGGTCTGGAAATACACTCACACGCATTTGGTACATCGTAGCTGATCATTCAACGAAGGAATAAATGAATGAGTGAACACATGAGTGACAGGTGAACTCGAAGGGAGGTGTTGGAATCTGGTTTCCAGGTGAAGCACACGGAAGGTTTTCTCAAGAATACAAACACTTGAGCCCCTCCAGAGGGAGAGGAGGCCACCCAGCAGGATGACTCTCCTGTAGGCCTCCTGTGGGTGGGGCCCAGTTCTGAGCCACCTGCCAATTTCTAATCTAATTATGTGATAAAAGCAACAGCTCCTCCGCCCTTCCACTTCCTCCTCCCACGGCAGAAACCGAGATGTGCGTGTGTGCCAGAGCCCGGGCCGCATCTGGGTGAGACGCACACTCCCCTCCACCCCCCATCCAGGCAGAGTCACTGTCAGGAAATGCAAGTGTGGAGGATCTGATCAGAGGATCCTGGGCCCTGGGATGCCCCACGCTGGTCAGCTGGGTCCAGGAGCAGGTGTGCACTTTGGGGCTGGGCAGCAGGGCAGGCACAGAAGCTCTGCTACTGGCCCCAGCCAGACACTCTTCTGGGCTTCCAGGCGCCTCCTTACTTCCATTCACTAATGGAATCACCTACTTGTTCTCACCTTTCAGGTCCCATCTACCTACAGCTCTGGGCCATCAGCCTCCTGGCAGTTTCCTCTGCCCAACCCCCACTCCCCCCAACTGCAGGCCTGCAGGTCTCTCCCTGGCTGTTTCCTCCCCTGGAAGACTCTGGCCTCAGGCACCTCTGTGGCTTCTTCTCCTCATTTCTTTATTAGCTCTTTCATTTAACAAAAAAAAAAAAAAACATTTTTTAATTTTTATTTTAAAATGTGGTAAAATACACATACAATTTGCTATTTTAACCCTGTTTAAGGGGACCATTCAGTGGTATAAAGCAGATTCACACCGTCCTGCGACCATCCCCCACCCGCACCCACAAAACGCTCTTCCTCTTGCAAAACCGAAACTCCAAACCCATTAGACAATAAGCCTCCGTTTCCTCTTCCTTCCAGCCCTGGCCACCCGTTGGACTTTCTGTTTCCCTGAATTTGACTACTCTAGACCCCTCGTGTGAGAGAGGGATCACGCAGTAATTGTCCCGTGGGGACTGGCTTCTTCCGCTTAGCATCATGTCTCAGGGGTCATCGATGTTGCAGCCTGTGCTAGAATTTCCTTCCTTTTTTAGGCTGAATAATATTCTGGTATGTGGAGACCACATTTTGTTCATCCACTCATCATTAGTTGACACTTGAGCTGCTCCTACCTTTTGCCTATTGTAAGTAATGCTACTATGAGCCTGGTGTACTGATACCTATGGGCCTGGTTTACTGATACCTCTCAGCAAGGTGTGCAGAAACCTGCCATGAGCCTGGTGTACTGACACCTATGAGCCCAGTCTACTGATACCTATGAGCAAGGTGTACAGACACCTGCCATGAGCCTGGTGTACTGACACCTATGAGCCCGGTCTACTGATACCTATGAGCAAGGTGTACAGACACCTGCCATGAGCCTGGTGTACTGACACCTATGAGCCTGGTGTACTGACACCTATGAGCCCAGTCTACTGATACCTATGAGCAAGGTGTACAGACACCTGCCATGAGCCTGGTGTACTGACACCTATGAGCCTGGTGTACTGACACCTATGAGCCCAGTGTACTGACACCTATGAGCCTGGTGTACAGACACCTGCCATGAGCCTGGTGTACTGACACCTATGAGCCTGGTGTACAGACACCTGCCATGAGCCTGGTGTACTGACACCTATGAGCCTGGTGTACTGACACCTGCCATGAGCCTGGTGTACTGACACCTATGAGCCCGGTGTACTGATACCTATGAGCAAGGTGTACAGACACCTGCCATGAGCCTGGAGTACTGACACCTATGAGCCCGGTGTACTGATACCTATGAGCAAGGTGTACAGACACCTGCCATGAGCCTGGTGTACTGACACCTATGAGCCTGGTGTACTGATACCTATCAGCAAGGTGTGCAGACACCTGCCATGAGCCTGATGTACTGACACCTATGAGCCTGGTGTACTGACACCTATGAGCCCGGTGTACTGATACCTATCAGCAAGGTGTGCAGACACCTGCCATGAGCCTGGTATACACACACCTGCCATGACTGTGGTATACAGACACCTGCCAGGAGCCTGGTGTACTGACACCTATGAGCCTGGTGTACAGACACCTGCTCACCTTCCTACTTTCATTGCTTTGGGGTATATACCTGGAAGTGGAGTTGTTGGATCAAACAGTAATTCTACATTTTCTGAGGAGCTGCTGTACTGTTTCGCACCAAGGCAGCATCATTTCGGCACAAGAATCTCAGTTTCTCTGCATCTTCATCAATACTCATTAATTATTTTCTGGGGGTTTGTTTGTTGTTTTAATTTTGTTTTTGACGGTAGCTATGTTAATGGGTATAATATGGCATTTCATTGTGATTTTTAGCAGACAACTTTTGAGTACCTATTACGGTCCAGGCCTAAATCGGATGCTTGTCAGGGAAGGAAAGTAAAATCCAGTCCCTGCCTGCCAGGAAGAGAGAGTCCAGCAAATAAACCCGAGGAGCTGCAGTGGCGCAGAGCGTCCTCCTGATGCTTCCGTGGTTAGTTCTCAGATCGCCCTCGGGTGAGTAACATTATCCCTTCTTAGTGAAGAAACCACGACCCCCAAAGTTGAGAGATTTGAATTCCGCTTATGGAGCTTATACTCATATACAGGACGGGACTGGAAAAGCATGCTTTAAGCCTTAAAAGCTCTTTCCTTATGGCAGTTCTCAGATTTTTTTAAATTTAAATGAATAATATAAAAATAACTTTGAGACTTCAACAGGTGGCTGCCAACTTTTTATTTGGCAAAATAAGAACACTGGGAATCAGTAAATTTACCATCTAAAGTCACTAAGCCTGCATAAAAAGAAATTTTAACTACATGCCCTTTGGAAATCACACCCCTATGATACAGGAACGTTTCTTCAACTGAATAAACCAATCGTTACGAACACCTCGCTCTATCATCTGTATTTTTCTCATTTTCTTTCCTGAGTCCTGAGGATCATGTCCCAAATCATGGCCAGTTCTTGACTTCTAGAAGGTATTGCATAATCCAGCCTCCCAGGCCCTCAGGTGCTTGCGGGTGCTGTGGGCAATGCCAGCTGAAGCGTTAGGCTGCCTTGAGAAATGACAAGAAATGTGGCCATGCCAGGGCAGGGAGAGTTAAGTCTTCTCGAAGACTAGCCAGCCTGCTTTGCAAGTAACGCGGAGGTAGGAAGTGTCACTGAACCTCACCATTTCTGCTGCTGTCGTGGAGGTAGGAAGTGTCACTGAACCTCACCATTTCTGCTGCTGTCACGACTTCTCTTGAACTTCTCTCCCTCTCTCTTTCACCACTGTATCAGTTTCTATTTCCCAGAGCAAAGGAAAAACTCCTATGCAAGAAAAGCCACTGTCAACAAAGGAAAAATGGGGCATGCATGGGGAAACTCATTGCTAAATGAAATATGTAAGAATTCAGTAAGGAAATCAATCAGAAAAAAAAAAGAAAAGGTTTAGATGACACTAGCTCTCCACCCTCTTCCTGCTCCCAGCTTTGCCTGAGTCTACACTGATGTCCACACAGCAAGCAGAGTAATTGCTTAAAAATGCAATGGATTAGCTGGGCACCTATGGCTTAAGCGGCTAAGGCGCCAGCCACATACACCTAAGGTGGCGAGTTCAAATCCAGCCAGGGCCCGCCAAACAACAATGACGGCTGCAACCAAAAAATAGCGAGGCATTGTGGCGGGCGCCTATGGTCCCAGTTACTTGGGAGGCTGAGGCAGGAGACTCACTTGAGCCCAGGAGTTGGAGGTTGCTGTGAGCTTTGATGCCATGGCACTCTACCCAGGGGGACAGCTTGAGGCTCTGTCTCAAAAAAAAAGCAATGGATTGTCTCATGGGACCAGCTGAGCATCTGGGACCTGACTGCCTGGATGTCATCCCAGCTCCCCCATTTCCTAGCTTTCTGACTCAGCGTAAGTTATTCAACCCCTTTGGGTTTTGATATCTCCATCCATAAATGAAGATGTGTGTGCCGACCTAATAGGTTTGTTGGGTAAAATAAATAGGTTACTACTTCTAGAAGTTACCACCTTAGAACGCTACCTGGTGTGTGATGAGTTTTCAAGTATTATTAGCGTCATCTGCCGGGAGCTCCTCCAAGTCCCAACCTTCTCCCCTCCTTCCCAGGCTTTATTCTTACAGGTTAGGTAGATGGTATCTCTATGTTTTAAACATACGAAATATCACCCAGGAAAGAATAGAGGACCATGGATGCATAGTCACAATTTTTCTGTTTCGCCCTTTAAATCTTATCATTTTGCCATGTTTGATTCATGTATTTTATTATTTATTTGCTTCGTATATTTTACAAAGAGAGCTAGCATTGCAGTACAGCTGCAGACGCCCATGGGCCTCAACTCCCATCCGACTCTCTCACTCCCCAGATACGGCCACTAGTCTGATCCTAATGTTCGCTCTGCCCTTGCCAACATTTTTACCTACAACAAAAATGTGTATAAGTGGTATCACAGCCCCGTATAAACATCCTGTAATGTCCTTTCTCACACTAGTTACATTTTTGAGATCTGGTCACGTA
Source organism: Galago senegalensis (assembly GCA_963575145.1). NCBI lineage: Eukaryota > Metazoa > Chordata > Mammalia > Primates > Galagidae > Galago > Galago senegalensis. The sequence goes on from CAUYTI010130727.1 coordinate 60,912, forward strand.
GAAACACGAAATGGTAGATTTTCATAGATGCTCTTTGTCAGGTTCAGAAAGGGCTCTACTATTTCCAGCCAGCTGAGATATCGGGGATGGACGTTGCTTTTTCTGCATCTATTTTCATGCAGATTTTCCTTAGTTTGTTAATATGGTTGATTACATTCTTTGATTCTTTTTTTTTTTTGAGACAGAGTCTCACCTCACTATGTCGCCCTGGGTAGAGTGCTGTGGCATCACAGCTCACAGCAACCTCTAACTCTTGGGCTTAAGCGACTCTCTTGCTCAGCCTTCCAGGTAGCTGGGATTACAGGCCCCGTCACAATGCCCAGATATATATACATTTTTGGTTGCAGTTGTCCTTGCTGTTTAGCAGGCCTGGACTGGGCTCAAACCACTAGCTGTGGTGTATATGGCTGGCGCCCTACTCACTGAGCCATGGGCGCCGAGCCAATTCTTTGATTCTTAAATGATGAACCGTACTTGCATACCTCAAATTGCTTCTGTTTGGCCGTGAACTATCATCCTTTTCATATACTGTTGGATTTTGATTTGTTAATATTTTATTTAATTTTTAAAAATGTCTTTGAATTGCACACGGTTTTTGCATCAGGATAATGCTGGCCGCATAAAATGAACTGGTAGCGTTCTCTTTTCTCTATTTTCTGAAAGATGGCATGTAATCAATGTTATTTCTTTCTTTAATGTTTGGTACAATCCATCACTGAAACCAAAGTATCCAAACTTTTCTTCGTTGTAAGGTTTTAAACTATAAACTCAATTTCTTTAATAGATATGTAGGTCACGTATTTCTTCGTGAATGAGTTTTAGTAGTTATGTCTTTTAAGGAACGTGTTTATTTCACGTTGGTTGTTGAATTTATGAGTTGTCTACCTGTGATATCTGCAGTGATACACTATTGTTGTTGTTCCTGATATTAGAAAGGTGTATATTTTCTTTTCACTTGTTCTTTCTTCATTCCTGAAGTCCAAGTTTTCCTTTGTTATAATTTCCTTTCCTCTCAAAGAGCTTCCTTTAGCTCTTATTTTAGAGCAGGTCAACTCGTAACAAATTTTATTAAGTTTCCTTTATCTGAGAATTTCTTAATTTTGTCTTTGCCCCTAAAGAATGTTTTCGCTGGATATACAATTCTGGGTTTATAGTTCTTTTTGTTTTGTAGCCCTTTATAAGTGTTGTTCCCCTGTTTTCTGGTCTCCATGGTATCTGATGAGAAATGACCAGTCACTGTTCCCAGTTTTCTCTGGTTACTTTCAAGATGTTTTTGGTTATATTTAATTTGATTACTATGAGATGTGTCTCAGGGTGTTGTACTTCGAGTTTATCTTCTTTACGGCTTACTAAACTTTCTGAAACTGTGAACCCATGTCTTTCATCACATTGTAGAAGTTTTCAGTCATTATTTTTTCAAATATTTTTCCGTTATTCATCTCTTTTTCCTCAATTCTGGGACCCCAGTCACATGAATCTTATTATTCTTTTGATATTGTTACACTTGTTCCTGTTTCTGGGTGTTTTTTTTTTTCCAGTCATTTTTTCCTGTTTGTCAGGTCAGATTACTTCTACTGATCTAGCTCAGAAATCAGAAAATTTTAATCCAGAGGACAAATGCAAGGTCTTTGTTTTGGTAAATAAGGACTTATTGAAATAGCCACCCCCACTCATTTATATGTTGTCTGTGCCTGTTACCATGCTACACTTGTAGAGCTGAGGAGTTGTGCCAGAGTTTATCCCATTGAATTCTAAAATATTTATAATTTACTCCTTTATAAGAAAAGATGGCCAGTCCAATCCCTGACCTTCAACTTCACTGACTCTCTCATTATGTTACTGAGCTCACAATGAAATTTTTTAAATTTCTGTCATCCTATTTTTAGTTAATAAAATTAATATTTGTTCACTGTTTTCTACTCCTCTGCTGGAAATTTCTAAATGTTCATTGACATCAATAATGTTTGCTCTCAGTTCATGGAGCGTATTATAACAGCTGCCGTAAGATCTGCGCCTGGTTATTCTGCCATCTGGGTCAGTTTGGGGTTGGCACCTATTTGGTTGTTCTTTCCTTTCAGGGTTGCTGAGATTTTCCTGGTTCTTTATTCTTCATATAGTGATTAATTTCAAACTGTATCTTAGACAAATTTGAATATTATAAGATGCTGGGTCCTGTGGCACATTTCTGAAGACTATTGATTTTTTTAAAGTGATCAACATCATTAGGTTCATACCACAAATCCCAACTTAGGTTTTGTGGGCTCTGGTTCCGATGCCGGTTTTATTTGTAAAGCCCTTACAGTGCTGGTACAGTCTGGGAACTTAGAGGTGATCTCTACATTGGACTTCAGTCTCAGAGCTGAGTTCGGCTGCTGTGGGTGGTTCCCTGTAAGTCAGTCCCGGGTGTGAGCCTTTTTGTTCAAGTCATGCCTTTAACTGCTTGGATGTGGCCCACCACACCGGGAAGGACAATCTGCTTTTCTCAGCCTATCACAGTCTCATGGCTGCTCACGGACAAGATTACTATTTGAAGCGACAGACTGAGTACCAAAGATTGCCCTCTCTGCTGTGGGTGGGCCTCATCCAATCAGTTGAAGGCATAACAAGAACCAAAGGGCTGAAAGTTAATCTCATCCTGAATCACCTTGCAGACACACGTAGGGTAATGTTTAACAAAGTCTCTGGGCACCCTGTGGTCCTGTCAAACTGACATATAAAATTAACCATCACAGGGGGTGAGTTTCCTACTTTCTCCAGCCCATTCTTGTCTGTAATCTCTACATTCTCCCATATACAAGGTCCTCTCCCCTGGGTGTGCTAGGTACAAAGCCAGGGGCTGACCTGCCCCTGTTGTCACACACTTTCCACAACTGTATCCACCTTGAAGATAAAGCAGTGAGAGAAAAGAAAGGGAGGAACAAAATAATGAAGACCCCCTCCCCAGTCTTCAGATCACAGGGATCTCTTTTCCCACCTCTTCTGGTGGAGGGAAGAATTTTCTCAAGCACTTTTTATTGCCCGCCAAGCCACTGCTGCCACCACCCCTGTAGGACTAGTGTTTGCTGCGGCACCAACACAGGAGAATAAAAAGAGCAAAATACAATGAGAGTGCCCCCTCCCTTCCGTGTCCTGCAGCCATAGGAGTGAGTCTTGGGGTTTTCACCATCCATGCTTACTGTGCGGTCCAGGCTGTCTCAGTGGCTAAGGCAAGAGATAAAGGAAGGGGAAACCACCCGGGCAACTTACTCCTGTGATGATTAAGTTTATCTACCAACCCGACTAGGCCACAGGGTACCCAGACAGTTGGCTGGGTGTGTCTGCATGGCTGTTCACGGACAGGATTAATATTTGAAGTGACGGGCTGAGTACCACAGACTGCCCTCTCCCCTGTGGGTGGGCCTCATCCAATCAGTTGAAGGCATAACGAGAACCAAAGGGCTGATCCTCCCCTGCAGAAGACAGAATTCCTCCTGCCTGGCTGACCTGGCCTGCTGAGACACTGCTTTTTCCCTGTCTTTGCACTCAAACTGAAACATCAGCCCTTCCTAGGTCTCAAGTGTGCCAGGCTGAGACTGGTCCACAAACAGCACTGGCTGTCCTGGTTCTCCTGGCACTCAGAGTGGAACTACACCCTCGGCTGTCCTAGGTCTCAGGTCTTGGGACTTTACAGCCTTCATAATCATGGGATCCTATTCCTCATAATAAGTCTGTCTCCACACACACACACACACACACACACGATTCTGTTTCTCTGCAGAACCCTGACTCATACACTCCTATGTCAGCTGTATTTGAGTTTTTATTTAACTCCCTAACACAGGCAATGCTGCTGGTGTTTACTTCTCAGAGTCCTCTGATAGTTGCTTTCTACTTTCTCTCCAGGGTTTTCAGTTGTAATTAGTGAGAGAGACAGGTTAAAGCGTGCTCATTCCATCTTGGCCAGAACCAGAATTGCCCAGTTCATTTATTTTTAGCTGCTGTAAAGTATTCTACTGGGCGTATATCCTATAATTCCTTTCTCTGGTGATAGGCGTGAAGGTTGCTTCTCCATATCTATGTGCAGAGCTTCTCTGCAGTATACGCTCGCAGGTGGGAATGCTGGGACGTAGGGTGCGTCCATCATCAGATATGCTAGACGGTGGCAAAGTGGAGGTGTGACAAGCTAGATTTGCACCAGGAATATCCCAGCCTTCTCACTGATTCATATGCTCAACTTTGGGCATTGTCAGATTTTTAAGTTTTTGTCAATCTGAAATGTATGAAATAATGTCTCGGCATTTTAATTTGTTTTTTTTCTGAATACTGGGGAGATTAAACTTCTTTTCCAAAGTTCAATGTCCTTTTGGGTTTCTGCTTCTGTGATTTATTGGTTTATATCAGTTCTTTTTTACTATTAGATTTTTAAAAATCTTTATAGTCTTATTTAATATTTATACATAGTCTACTGTCTTTACTGTGTAGAGCAAATACAACCCCCATCCCCCTCTCATCTTTCTACTTTTGCATACAATGACTTCAGCATATACAAGTGTTAGTGCTTTAATGCCAGGAAAGGGGTTGTTATGTTAACAGATGCCGCCTCCTCCCTCACCCTCTGTAAAAATTAGTTTCCAACCCCATCCCTGCTTTCTAGCTCAGGTGAACTGCTCCTGTCCTGGTCCGAGCCCTACACACATTTCTCCTGGGCAATCTCAGGAGATTAATTACTTATTATTAATTAAGCTTATTAATTATTTAATTAGGTTATTAATTAATGTTACTAATTAATCTTGTTTATGAATAGCGACCCCTTATTCACGCTCACCTAGACACACAGACCTTACAGGGCACTTTGAAAAGCACCAGACAGCCTGGGTGGGGCAGCTTACACCTGTAATCCCAGCACGCTGGGAGGCCAAGGAGGGTGGATTGCTTGAGCTGAGGAGTTCAGAGACCAGCCTGAGCAAGAGCAAGAGCCCATCTCCACTTTAAAAAAAAAAAAATAGTTGTTCATTGTGGCAGGCACCTGTAGTCCTAGCTACTCAGGAGGCTGAGGCAAGAGGATCACTTAAGACCAAGAATTTGAGGTTGCTGTGAGCTATGACATCAGTGCACTCTACCCAGGGTGACAGAATGAGACTCTATCTAAAAACAATAAATAAATTACAAGTAAAATAAATAAAATGAATAAATAAATAAATAGCACAATTCCAGCCATTCTTCTGAGTTAAAACCTATAGTGGTTTCCCGTTGCCTATGGGACTAAGCGTAAGCTACTCCACATGGCTGGGAGCAGGGGCACGCCCCCTGCCTTGCAGCCCCCCAGCCGCCTGGATGCTGCTCACACCTGTGCTTGGGGTGTTGCTCCTTTCCTCCAGAACACCTGGGTGTCCTCACACTCTGACTTCCTAACTCACACCTTTATATTTAACACAACCAGTGACACCTCCCTCCCTCTTCAGCGTGGGGCCGGAGGCTCTGGAGAAACGGAATCACTGCTGGGTACCAGACACTTCCACCTGCTGTTGCAGGCTCATTTCGACCTCACAGCTCTTGGGTACAGACCACTGACCTCATTTTCAGACAGGGAGGCTGACACTCAGAGACAGGAAGCAGCTTGCTAATGACACGTGTCTGGGAAGCAGCAGGACCGGGATGGGAGCTGAGGGCTGGGTGCTGTGGACACCAACATGCAGCCCTTCCTAGATCAGAGGGTCTGGATTTGGATCCCGCCTCTGCCGCTCCCTGGCTCTGCGACTGTGGACAGACCCTTCTCCTCTCTGGGCCTCCGTGTGCTCATTTGTAAAAGAAGAAGATTGTACTTGATAGTGTAAGCCCCTTTCCTTCCTGGAGGCAGAATTCTCTGTGACACACATGGTCCCCCATTGTCCCTCGGCCCCGGGCTTCCTGCTGAGAATGGTCAGCTCTCTGATGAAGACCACAAGTCAGCAGGAACCTGACGATCCCCTCCCACCCTCGCCGGACTCCTGCCCTAAACCTGAGCACCCAGCCTCGTGCTCAGCCTATTGTATCTCTTCCCAGAGCTGAAAATCCACTAGGAGAAGGGAGATGGTAAATCACAACCTCCTCGTGAAATTACATCAGTCTGCTCACTCCCTGTGCGAACACCTGCACCTTCTGCCCCACCTCGGCCTTGAACACAAACGGGAGGTGGTTTGCAGTAGACCAAGGTCAGACTTTCTAAGACACTGGGACATTACAGAACATCTGTGGCGAGAACTTGCTAATAAAGAGTGAACCAGCAAACAGAGCCCCTCTCCCAGGAAAAGCCCCACCTCAGTGTGGGGGGGGCATCTCATTTGGAAGTATTGGTTACTGTCCAAAGTTCAAGGTCAGGCTTCAGGGAAAGTCTCCCAAAGAGCAGGGGTTTAAAACTGCAGAGAAAAGGAAAAGACTAACACAAACTTCCCTGTGAGCCTGTCAGGACATTCCGGATGGCACAGAAGTTTGTACAGATGTTAGAGTCAGGCAATCTTGGATTCAGCTCCCCATTCCCTCACCCACGGCCTGCGTGGTGTAAGGCTTGTCACTTCACCTCTGGACTGGGTTCTTCACCTGTAGAAATACAGGCTGGTCATTTTTACCTCAAGCACCCATGAGGCTTTAAGGAGAAGGCACGAGGAAGTGGCAGTTTAGTGCAACGTAGGTGTTCAAAACTGCTCATTTTTATGCCTGTGTGTTTTCTACTTAAAGAGAATCAGAGACTGCCAAGAAGACACAAAGAAACTTGAGGCCAGATGTTTTCAGACAAGCACATCTCTGCAAAACGTGCTCTGGCAGCATTCAGAATCACAGAATCTTAAAACTGGAAGTAACCCTTGCAGTGATCAATTACAGAACGATACCAGGCCTTCTTGCTCCGCATCCCACACTGTCCCCGTCACTGACCTGCTGGCCCTGTAGGGAGTTTGCTGCCTTCCAGAATTCACGAAGAGAAGTGGGCTGGGGCAAAACATTAAAACTACCCATGGCAGACCCAATGGCTCTTTCAGTAATGAAGAATCCTCCTCATCTCCTTACTCATGACCTGTCACCAAGCCACCCGCAGCTTCTAACACACTCCCAGCTGTCAGGCCACCACCCCTTTGCCCTTGCTGCTCTCCCTCCTGGAATAGCCTTCTGTTCCCCTTCATTCTTTAAGATGTAGCTTAACCATCATCGCCTGGGGAAAGTCCTCGGTGAACACCCACCCCAGGCTGGGTTAGCTACTCTCTCTACAGAGCTTTCAATAATGCAAGTGACATTGTCTATTTACATATCGGTCTCCCTTCCTAGACTGGGATTTCTTAGAAACAAGGACCTTTACGTCCACAGCCCTATGTCCCCAGCTCTGCACGGGGCCTGACTCTGTAAACATGAGCTGCCTGAGGGGCTGAGCCACCGAAAAGGGCAGAGGAGTCTGTGTAGGGCAGCGGTTCTCAACCTTCCTAATGCCGTGCCCCTTTAAGACAGTTCCTCATGTTGTGGTGATCCCCAACCATAAAATTATTTTCACTGCTACTTCATAACTGTAATTTTTGCTACTGTTACGAATCGTAATGTAAGTATCTGATATGCAGGATGTATTTTCCTTGTTACAAAGGGGTCACGACCCACAGGTTGAGAACCGCTGGTGTAGAGGAAATGGTGTCTGCAGTACAGGGGAAGATCTGTCTGGGAAGTGTGCGTGGCCATAATTACAGCCTGGATCTGGTCTAGATGGGATGAAACGGAGAAGAAAGGTTTTCATTTCAATGCTCTGGGTGGGGAGTCGCTTTGGTTTTATGTCTGCTACCACCAGCTGAATTTAAGGAAAAGCCTGTTGAAAGCATCAGGACAGACTTTTCTGTTCTTCCAAAAAAAACAACTATACCCAACACATGGGTAGAACGCTGGAAAGATATCTCAACCAAATGGTGCTGGAGAACAAGATAGTAACGTTCTTCAGATATTTTTTCAACAGGACAGTGGAGTGTACCGCCATTACGTGGTAACCAAATCATTCAGTAACGTGGGGGCAGGAAGGGCAGCCGTCCTGCCTATCCGTGCACTTGACATTGTGCAAAGTGCTTTTCCGTGTTAGTTCATAAATCCCTGAGGACAGAGAGCACTGTCTGTTTCACACAAGTAGAAACTAAAAGTCTAGACCAGTGTTTTTCTATCTTTTTAATCTCACGGCACACTTGAACCTAAAGTTAAGTTTCCATGGTACACTTAAATTGTGTTGATTTTAAAAAAAATAGTTAAAAAAAAGAATATACTTACTGTGTTTTGAACTTCTTTTGAAAATGATTTAATTAATGATCTTTAAAAACTGTTTGCGGCACACCTAAGATCTTCTCATGGCACGGCAGCGTCACCCCAGTTGGAAATCACTGGCATGGAGGTTAAACAACTTTCAACGAGTTCCTACATCCAGGGCAAGACCAATCCAGGCATAATCCCCAAGTGTATGCTTTTTTAACAGCATTAGAGATTATAGTTTACCTCCCAAATACTTATTTTGACCTTTGTGCTGAGGTATGAAACTTCTTTTATTTGCTGGGCAAAATGTTGTCTAGAATAAAAGCATGTTTCTGAGCCCCCTTACGGATGGAGAGGGCAGCTTGGTAAGCGGTCAGAAGGGGCAAGTGCGTCTCAGGAAAGGTGCTTCAAAGGGACTACAGTGAGTGTCCTTTGTTTTCCCTGATTTTTCCTGGGGCTAAACTAGGACCAGATGTGACAGGTAGCTCTTCAGAAACCTCACTGGACCTGGAGGTGACCTTGGGGATGGAGGCCATGCCCTAGGATGAGGAGCCCCTGATTACTGCAGAGGCTTCAGCCAACTCTGGGCCCTCAGACTTCTTTTGTATAGTAGAGGAAATCTTGATGTTTTTAGTCCTCCATTTCCAAGGCTGATCAAATATTTATAAAGTCTCGGCTCCATCACAAATTCACTGTGGGACTTCAGGGAAGTTGTTTAAACCATTTAGAGTTCAGTTTTTTCATCTAGGAAATAACCAAATTGAATTAGTGGCATTTTTAAAGTTTCTTGCAAAGGTTAAGGGATCAGACACAATTACTGGGCAGCCAGCTTTGCTGGCTCTAAAAAGACCATAGAGATCAAAGTTCTTTGTTCAAGGATTTCTAAAGTAGTTGGAAAGACAAGCAAAACATAGACTCATTCATTTCTTCATTCAAGGAAGTAGATGCTGTGTGTGCCACCCAGAGGCCCAATTAAGACATCTAATTGCCAAAAGCATTGGCAGCTGATAGCTCACTGGTGACTTCCCCTCTGAGAATCGGCTGTGGTTGAAGGCTGCTGCACCAAGCCATGTTCTTCCTGCTTAAAGGGGGAGGATACACCCATTAATGGCTCAATGCATACTAGAGCCTGGCCCCTTGCCTCAATTTGTGACAATCCAGAGAGCTGTCCAGAGTGCACAGCCTCTGACAGTGGTACCCCAGGTCAACTTCTCCTCCACCCAATCCTGCACTGAGTACCCCTCACGGCTGAAGTTCCCAGAGCACTCACTGATAAACTTCCTGCATGCCAATATCTGTTTCAGAGTCTATTTCCCAGGATGCCCAACCCAAGACATTGGTCCCAGGAGTGGCTCTGTGTTGAGATTTTGGAGCTGGAGCACTTGCCAGCTGACCAGCAACTAGGACCCCATCACTGGGCAGGGAGAGCAGTGAGAGCACTGGCAGGCTGTTGCCCCACCATTCAAAAGTTTTCATCCTTGGGTTGCTGGGATGGGATTGTAGTAAAAGGCAAGGCACTCACAGGTGTAATATATCAGATATGCAAGCGATACAGAGGAGAGCGTGATATTTAGACTATGTAATGAGAGGACTCTGCTATCAATGTGTTAGCTTGGCTTGAGGTGATCAACCACTAGTCTGAGACAAAGTATGATAGTCAGAGGCCTCCGTGGCAGCAATTCTCATCTTCTGCGCGTGGAGGGGAGAAGCAGCTGAGGATCCATCCCGGGACTTAATTGCTTGGGTAGTAGACTTTTAGTGACAGTCTAGTTTCCCACCTCAGCATGAGGACCAGGGCTGTGACTAAGAGGAGTGGGACCTTAGACATGGTAGAGGCATCTGGCTGGAAGCTCTGGAGACCTTGAATGTTGACATCCCAGCTCTGCTGGGCCTCCTGGGCTGCAGAGAGGCCTGGTCTTCCCAGTTAGAGGGCAATCTTCTTCCTCTGCCTTAAAGATGACACAGGAGGACTCTGCCTGGCAAAGTAGAACAATTCTGCTTGCCCACCAGGCCACCAGGCCAAAAATGAGGCTTGACTCCAGCAATAATTCTACAGGGACTTGCTAAGCTTCCAAGAAGGAGACCAGACACTATGGGAGCTGCAGGACCCAGGCAAGATGGCTTGGCCAGGGCATAGGTGTAGAGCTGAACCCTGAGAAGGCGGGATGGGTGGGGAAGCAGACAGCCAGATAACGGGAGCTTGTGACATAGGAGCCTCTCCTCTGACACAATGTGTCACAGGCAGCAAGGACCCTGAAAGGCCATCCCAGCAGGTGTGCTACTAGATTGACCATGGGCACCGTACAGAAGTCATGTTAAGTGAAGTACAGTAGAGGAAGAGCCAAGTCTCAAAGAAGTGGGCACGCTGGGGCTCAGTGGCCACGGGAAGCTGGGGACCTGTCCTGAGACATTCAGGACATACAGCTGAGCGTTCCATGCAGGGCAAGGTCCTGGGAGAAGGTCTTGAGACACAGGCACATAAGGCATAGCTCTTGTCTTTATGGTGTTAAAACAAAATCCCTCAGAATAGAGGCATCCACATGGGTGTGACTCCTCTAAAAAGACCCCCAGGGGACTCCAGACCTCAGAGGGCAGACTCACTGCGAGGAGGAAGATCAATGGAGGTGGAGTCTCACCGACCTGGGTTTACGTCTGATTGTGACATACCTTCATTAGACCCACAGTTTAAACCTTGGGAACACTGTTTAACTTCTCCGAGCCCTAATTTTCTCATCTCTGCAACCCAGATGATAGTATCTGCTCTGGTGGGGTGTCATCCCATTTAAATTAAAGTGAGACCACATTTAAAAAACATCCAGTCCATTAAACACATTGTAAAAACTCAATAAAACCCGGTTCCCTTCCCCTCTCATAATACTATTAATCGTATCACTATTCACTATAATTATTACTACTCACTATAATAGGTGCATAGTAACACGACTCACCTATTACTCTGTGAACTCCCTTTTGTAAAATGACATCTGAATTTATTCTGAAAGCCAACAAGAAAATTCATCTTGTTTGTTCCTCCCTTCTTTCCCTCCCTCCATTTCTCCTTTCTCTCATTTATTCAGTGAGAGAAGCCTGGCCTAGAGCACCTGTTGTGAGCCAGTCCCTGTTCCCACCCCTCCCTGGCCCTCTCCCCCTGGCCTGGAAAGACTTTAGCCTTATGGGTGAGCCCCTCTAGGAGACCCAGAAGGCCACACCTTGGGTAGTGACACTGCTGGAAATGCTGGTGCTGAGGAAGCTTCCCTGGAATGAGCCTCCACCTTCACGACTCGCTAAGCTGGGGAAGTTTGCCCTCGCTGGGATGGTCTGACCTGCACATCCCAAGTTAAGCAGGAAGGGAAAGATGTAAAAATAACAGAACAGCCAATACAAAGGTGACTACTTCATATGTTCAATAATAATGACAAAATACTTACGTTTGAGATGCTTTAGACAGGATTCCTGGAGAAGGTGCACTGGGGCCTTGACCTTGAAGGACAGGAAGGATTAAGTAGTCAGAAAGGCCTGAGGTAGACATGTTTTGAGCCAAGGTGTGAAGGTAGGGATGATCTGGGAGCACGATGAGAGCTCCACAGATGAAAGACCTCCACCCCAAATCCCTCCACACCCCTGGGGGTGTGAAGATAGTGGGTTAACTGGTGTGTCCCCAGGACACCTGCGGCACAGCCTGGACGCCTTTCCATGTGCCCAGAGGGGCTCGGTATATTCTTCCACTATAGGCTGCCAAGGCCAGCACCGAGTATCCTCATGGCTTTAGGGCTTGGAACAGAAAGGAAGATACAAAAGTATCAGCCAATCAACCTACCAGAGAGAAAACAGAGGCTTAGAAGGGTTGAGTGACTGTCCAGGTCACTAACAGGGAGACGTGGCTGGCACTGGAGTTGGAGCCTAGGACTCTAAAAGCTTGTTCTTGCCCTGGACCACACAACCAGAGGCAGGTGTCACAGACAACACAGTGGGGGGAGGTGCTGCAGCTAAGGAGGGATGCTGACTACACCGGGCACATCTACCTCTCAGCCTCTCCCCTTTGCACATCTCTGAGTCTCTGCATGTCCCTCTGCCTCACATGACTTTCCCCTCTAGGCCTCTGCGAAAGCTCACACGTCCCTCCGGGGCAGCCAGAATATCCCTACTCCACGGTTCTCTTCCCACCTCCCTGGCTGGGTGAGTGACCCTTCCTCTTTGCTCACACACACTCTGTTCAAACAGTAATTATCAGCTCACAGAGTATACTGCTTAGGACAACATCGCAGGGTCTGCCTTCTGTGCCACTCTGGGAGGACATGGGGGACAGGGGACCCCTTCTTATCTACCTGTATATCCACAGCACCCAGGATAGCTCCTGGTACACTGTTAGTATTTCCAGAAATATTTGTTGAATGAATGAATGAATGAAGCTGCTTAGCTCTTAGCCAGAACTCTTGCTGTGATCATATCATAATTGGACCCTTATATTATCTGGCTTTCAGTTGCCTTTTAGCCTATGGGAAGCCCGAGTGGGATGGCAGGAGCTGGGAGGTGTGAACCATTCATTCTTCTCCCTGACTTTCCAGCTTAGAGGGTGGTTTATGAGTCTGTGAGGGCTGCCATAACCAAATACCAGAGGCTGGGTGGTTTAAACAATAGAAGATTATTTTCTCACAGCGCTGGAGGCTAGAAGTCTGAGATCAAGGTGTTGGCAGCGTTGGCCTCTTCTGAGGCTCTCTCCCTGGCTGTGAATGGCGGTCTCCTCCGTGCGTCTTCACGCGGTCTTTCCTCTATGTGTGTCTCTGTGAAAATTTCCTCTCCTTCTAAAACTCACCAATCACACTTGATTAAGGCCCACACTAGTGGCCTCCTTTTAACTTACTTATCTCCCTGAGGACCCTATCTCCAGATACAGTCACCTTCCAAGGTCCTGGGGCTTAGGACTCTAACACAGGAATTAGGAGGGACACAATTCAGCCCAGCTCAGGTGCTAACAGCTCCCAGCTGTTGTGAGTCCCTGGGTGCTCACCCCTCACCCTGCCCACACCTCTGCGACAGTGTCTTTATAAATTCTGTTTAATTGGAGCCCTTGTAAAGTGTGCTGACTGGTCTTCTCTCTGATAGAGGCATTGACAGCTATGGGGCCTTCATCATGATCACTGGTAAGTTCCTTGGGAAGGACAGAGTTTCCTGCCAAGCTCAGTGAGAAACTCAAACACTCAGCACCTCATTCTCTTCCACAAACGTGGGGACACTAACAACAGCCTCTTATGTGGCCCTTGTGAGAGTCCACTGGGAGAAAGGGCGGGGCAGCTCTGCACCCCCAGATGAGCAGTGAAACTGAAGGGTTTGGGGTCCATAAAGCCGGCCCCTTTTACAGAATTCAGAAGTGCACAGCTCTCTGCACCTCTAAATTCCGGGTTCAGCAGCCGACAGCTCAAAGTTGTAAAAGAGGAGGGAAATTTTTTTAATTAATTTTTTAAAATATTTTGGGGGGGGGCAAGGGAAATCTTAAGGCCCAGGCCCCACAGCTGGCTGGGAGCAGAGAGGGTGCAGAATGCGGGGTAGGCAGGCATCTGCTGACGGCCCTCAGCTGAGAGGAGGAGGGAGGGTCTCTTTGCTCCTCCTTGGGAATAATGACCTGCCTCCTGGGCTCACTGAGTTTCTATGGAAAACAGTCCAAGCAGAGATCCTGGATACATCTATTTATGATGCTGTTGACTTGGAGAGGGCCAGTATGTTCATGCAGAGGCCCTGCTTCCTGTTTCTATAAACATCTTCGATGTGAGAAGCCTTCGATAGGTCCACGGGCACAGTTTACAGCTCGCTCCATGCCAACACAAATCAAGCATGCATACCTCGCCTGTGAAATAATGCAGACCATCGATTTAGGGCGGCGAGGACCTGCGAGCAGGGCGGATTCCAAGGCAACACATGCTTGCACCTCTGTGATTAGTCAGCCCTCGTCCTCTGAGCAGCGAGGGCCCGCCTGGCAGTGTGGTGCAGTGGTGAGGAGACGGGCTTTGGTGTTGGGCAGTATGGATGACAGCCAGCAGGGCTGTGTTGTTTAAGCCTAAGCTTCCTCCTCTTTAAAGGTGGGTCAATGGGGCAGACTCTAGAGTTTCGGGGGTGGGATGTTCAATGAGGTAACAGGATCTTAGCAGGTGCTACCTAGTGATAAATGTCAATTCCTTTCTCTAAGCACCTGGGTTCCCTCCCTCTCTTCCTCCAGGCCGGCCTGCCTCCCTCCTTTCCTTCCTTCCTTCCTTCCTTCCTTCCTTCCTTCCTTCCTTCCTTCCTTCCTTCCCTTCCCTTCCTCCTTCCTTCCCTCCCTCCCTCCCTCCTTCCCTTCCCTCCTTCCTCCCTCCCTCCCTCCCTTCCTTCCTTCCTTCCTTCCTTCCTTCCTTCCTTCCTTCCTAACCTCCTTCCCTCCCTTGGAATTTTAAATCGGTCTCCAAATTAATAGAAGCTTGGAGATAATGAACATAACCCCAAGATCTAACCGAATTCTGTCTAGTGGAGCATGAAAGCCCTTTCATTTCCACTGTCTTCTTTGGATACAGATTCTAGTGACTACCTTTGAATAAAAGGAAGTGGTTTTACAATTTTGAAATGATAAAAGTAATAACATCAAGAAAAGACAAGTTGGCCTGGTGTGGTGGCTCATGCCTATAATCCTAGCATTCTGGGAGATTAAGATGTATGGATTGCCTGAGCTCACAGGTTCAAGACCAGCCTGAGCCAGAGCAAGACCCTATCTCTAAAAATAGCCAGGCATTATGGCAGGTGCCTGTAGTCCCAGCTACTTGGGAGGCTGAAGCAAGAGAATTGCCTGAGCCCAAGAGTTGGAGGTTGCTGTGAGCTGTGATGCCATCGCACTGTACTGATGGGGACAAAGTGAGACTTTCAAAAAAAAAGAAAAGAAAAGTTGCAGTCCATAGCACTAGACCTCTTGGGGATTAAACTGGTTCATGGGCTGCTGGGGACCTTGGCTGTTTATAAGAAAGAATGTTGTCCCACCAACCTTTCTGTAGCCTGTTAAGATTATTTACATGCTTCTTCCATGGGCCAGTTTTTCTCCCAGCCTATTCAATGTCTATCCTGCTTAGAGCTTTAAGGAATGCTCTGTGTTGTGGACTCAGATAAGATTTGGTCCCCAGCTCTGCTGCTCACTCACCAAGAGACCTTCTGTAATCATTTTCCTACTCTTGGCCTCAGTTTATTCATCAGTAAAACGTAAGTATCGTTTGCATCCTAACTAACTCAAGCACCTTGGTTTAACAAGACCAAAAAAGAATGCTTATTTTTGCTCCTCAAACCTCAGCTCATCCCACTTCAGTGAAAGGCACCAGCGCCATCCATTTGCCCCTTCCTTTCCTTACCTACTTCACGCCGTTCAGCCCTGCCGACTTGAATTCCTCAGAGAGGGAGCATTTTGTATTTGTGGTGTATTTAAGTGGATGTATTTTAACCTTTTATTTTGAAATAATCTTGACTTATAGAAATGTTGCAACACTGACACATAAAAAATTCAATGCATACTTCACCTGGACTTCCCCAGGGTGAGCACCTTCCTGGGTCTGCTCCCTCTCTCTCCTGCTGCCTGCTCAAGTTTCAGCTGAAAGGCCTCCTCTTAAAGTCACTGTCCCAAGCCAAGGCCCTGCCCCATGACACCATCCCAGTGGTGGTTCTCTGCAGAGTGCTCAACTCCAGCTGATATTTTTCTTGGCTCTTTATTTACCGGGTTCCTCCCTACCTCCCCCAGGAGGATAAGAGTCTTGTGAGAGCATAGGCCTTGTGTCCTTTGCCTTGTTTGCTGCCGAATCCTCAGAACCCAGAACAGGGTTTCCAAGATCTGGGTTCCCACAGAACTATTTGGCTGAGTAAGTGACTTTGGGCACTGCTGTGTCTGGCCTGTGTGGAGCATACAAAGAGGGGACATCCTCTTGACCCTCTGCTGGCTGTCACGTTCACCCCCATCGTGGAAATACTTGCCTTATCTTTTCCTAGGAGCGAATTGCTTAAAACACAGCTAACATTTAGGTGTCCCTCCTCCACGACAGAGAGAAACCCACACTCTCACACACAGACACACACACACACACACACATGCACAGAGCCGGAGGCAGAATGGCTGGTTGAGGAATTTACCTGTGAACTCTGGAGCCAGACTGCTTAGTTCACTTGGAGGTTCTGACAGTGTTGTATGACCTTAGACAAGTGACTTAAACACTGTGTCTCTTTATATGTAAAACAGAGACAATAAAAGTCACTTCTTCATAAGCTCGTTTCCTGATTAAATGAATTAATAGATTTAAAATGCCTAGAGCCATGCCTAGCACCTGGTGAGTGTTCAGTAAGTGTCATCGTAGTATGTAGCCACCTGGGGAGAGCAGATGATCCCCGCAACCTCATAACCCTCTCTTTCCACTCAGCAGAAAGGTCCTCAGTATTCGGTATCGACTGATATTCTTTGCCACATAATCATTAATGGCTCCCTTCTGTCACCATGTAGATGCAATGGATGTTTCCTTAGGTATTTAAGCTGCTTCCCGTTTTTCCTCCCAATGGCACGGCATGGGACGTCCTTGCGCGTCAGTTCTGCCCATCAGCAGCTCCTTCTCCCGATTGTGTTCCTAGAAGTGGAACCGTCGGGTCCAAGGCTGAGCGTATTTTCTGACCTGAGATATGGATCCCCAAGTGCCGGAGACAGGTTATCCCACAGAGGCGTTTCCTCTGGGGCCCAAGTCCAGCGGTCAGGGTGGTTCCTAATCTCAGCCATTTCCCCACGGCCCCGTTCCCCCACGCCAGCCAGGCTGCAGCCTGTGTGTTCAGCTGAGGCCACTGCAGTTCCCAACAATCCTGTTTACTCAGCTCTGGGCGGGAACACAACCTGGATGTTCTCTCTTCAGGGGCTATCACGGAACTTTTGCTTTGAACTTCATCCAAGAGAATAAAAACAAACACATCTACCATGTCTGCTCTTCCACTGCGGGCCTCTCCCCTGCACTTGGTCCCACTGGCTGACTGTGTTTACAAATCATCTGCACTCTCAGACCCTCTTCAGTCGTGGTTTCCCCACTCTTGCTACCCAGCAGAAACCTTTTTGTTGTTTCGGGCTAACTCATGCTCTGCTTCTCCCAGGAACACTGCTCCCCTGCGATCTGCGCCTCCCCGAGTGGGGGAGGGAAAGCCCTGGGAAGTGGAGCCAGACACATCTGGGCTGGGCAGCCGCTCAGCTCGGCCCCAGCTGTGTGTACTTCTCCTAGAGGGTTTCCTTTCTGTGGTCATGTCCTCTGCTGAAACCACAGGCAAAACGATGGTCCGAACGTGACCCTCTCAGTGTCCGTGGAGGTGGTGTCTTTAAAAGCTCCCTGGAGGATTGTACCAAGGCAGGTGACCTACAGAAAGAGAATGATGGTCTCTCTCACCTTCTCTCCATCAAGAGAAAGATCCATTCCAACTCTCTTTGGAAGTGCTCTAAACTTCCTCTTTGTTCTTCCTAAATAAGATCTCTCTTTGTTACTGTGAAAGAAAAAAAGAGAGAATGGTGCACTGGGCTTAGCTTTTGGTCTGCTTGCTGGCTCCCTGAGCTGTGGGTGCTGTTTCCTGGATGCCCTAGAGAAGGGAGGCTGCTTTGTCTCCCAGAGGATCTGAGCAAACCTTACACGTCCTCTCTGCTACTACCTTAGTTAAATAGAATCGACTGTCATAGAGGGCGGTTAGGCCAAGACTGGTACTCAAGTCAAAAGGGTCCTGACCCTGGCCGGGATGCTCCAAGATGGCCATGTAAGTTGCAGCAGCGTCTGCCTCCAAATGTGGGAGCTGCACCCCACTCCCATGCAGCATCCTCCACGCAGGAGAAGAACCTCTGCAGGAGACAAAGAAAAGCCTAAAGACTTAAGAGGAAGATCACAGCTCTCAGCACTCCAGGCGAGCTGTCTGCGCCTGTGTGTATGGGGCGGGGGGGGGGGGGCACTGCCCCTGCACCTAGATCAGATGCTCCATTCTCACACGATCGCACCTCAAGTGCACATAGAGAATAGGCCTTTTAGTAAAGAGAATCTCAGATGAATCAAGGCATAAGAATTCAGAGTTCCTTGAGCTGGGAATCAACCAGGAATGGATTAGCAAAGTATGCCTGTACACCATGGAATACTGTTCAGCCATAAAAAGACGGAGACTTTACATCTTGAGTATGAACCTGGACGGAGTTGGAGAATATTCTTCTTAGTAAAGTATCACAAGAATGGAAAAGCAAGTGTCCAATGTACTTGGTACTGATATGAAACCAGTAGATGAACAACTACAGGCCCACACGCAAGAAAGACATACTTATACTCAAATGGGTGGGGGGGAGGCAGAGGAGGCATGGGGGGAGGGAAAGGTGGGGGGAGGCAGAGGAGGCACAGGAAGGGGAGGGGAGAGGTTGGGGGAGGCAGAGGAGGCGGGGGAGGGGAGAGGTGGGGGTGGGGAGAGGTGGGGGGAGGCAGAGGAGGCGCGGGAAGGGGAGGGGAGAAGGGAGCAGAGGGGTTTGTAGCGCTCTCATCTAATGGGCACCGTGTAAGGCTATACAGCACACCCCCCAGTGAAGGGCTCAAATACATCTTGAACTTTACCTTAGACGTGCAAACAAATGTAACCTAACCTTCTATACCCTCATGTTAATCTGAAAAAAAATTTAAAAATTTTAAAAAAAAGTTCTGAGTTACCACCATACCTTATTATTACCTAAGTTATTCATGGACTATAGATGTTTTTTCTTTCTTTCTTTTTTTTTTTTTTCCACAGTTTTTGGCCAGGGCTGGGTTTGAACCTGCCACCTCTGGCATATGGAACTGGCATCCTACTCCTTTGAGCCATCCGATGTTTTTTCTTTTTTTCTTGCTGAAGGTTTAATGAGTGGACAAGATGTTAAGGATATATGATTTGAGATTTCATTTAAAAAACAATCACAAATACAAAATGCTACACCACTCCAGCGTACCGTGGGGATGCTGTGGCCGTGGAGGAGGGCCAGCGTGATGGGACATGGGGGTGGAAGGAGATAGAAATCTTCACCCATCAAGGCTGAAATACCAGACTTTTGCAAATTGCATAGTTACATCTGACAGCATGGACATGCTGCTTGGGCCCCTCCAAAGGGGTCTGTGTAGGGAGCAGCTCGGAATCCTGAGCTCATTAATGTCACCCATGTAGTTGGAATATCTTGGCACTGAAGACCAAGGCTGCTTATCTTAGACACCATCCCTTACAAGTGCCAGGACTAAGGTAGAATTTCTTGCCAAACTGAGGGTGGAGAGGCAAGCCAGATTTATTTGATTTAGAAGTACAAATAAACACAATATTTTTGCACTAAAGTGTCAGAAAACATCTTACCTTCCTCATGCTCAGGAAATATCTTTATCTTTTTCAAGGTGGCTCAGCACCTGTGGGTCAAGCGGCTAAGGCGCCAGCCACATACACCTAAGGTGGCGGGTTCAAATCCCCAGCCCGGGCCCGCCAAACAACAATGATGGCTGCAACCAAAAAATGGCCAGGGGTTGTGGCAGGCGCCTGTAGTCCCAGCTACTTGGGAGGCGGAGGCAAGAGACTCGCTTAAGCCCAGGAGTTGGAGGTTGCTGTGAGCGTGATGCTATGGCATTCTACCCAGGGGGACAGCTTGAGGCTCCGTCTCAAAAAAAATAAAATTATCTTTTTCAAGGCAATCAAACAACATGTCCTGAGAAAATTATTGCTTTCCTGAGTCTCAGTTTCCTCCCCTAAACATGGGATGACCAAACCTGCCTGGCTGGTACGGTGTGGAGTGAGACGAGCTAATACCCAGGAAGATTTCTGAGCTTCTGCCTGGTCTCCGGCCCTGGTAGTGCCCCCGGGAAGACGGAGATGAAGTAAACCAGCACCTGTCCTCGGGGCGCTCATGGTTTGAGCTCTCTGCTCTCCTCAAGGGTTTGGCTGCAAGAACACCAGCTTTGCAAAGCAGAGGAGGGGACAGGCCTGGTGACCGCTACTCACAGGCAAGGGAAGCTCACCTAGATTGAGGCCCAGAGAGTCCGCAGAGGTCAGCTGGCTGTGGAAGGGGAGGGGCAGCCCCGCCTGGCGGTGTGCTCTCCACCAGTCACTTATCCTCTGAGGACCCGAGTTTCTCCTGGGACTTGGGGGGAATGTCAGAAGGACCAGCTGAGATGAGTGCCCAGCTCAGGACAGGCACTCCCCGGGTGGAAACGTGTTCAGTTACTTTCTTTCCTACCCTGGCTAAGATTCTTCAGTAAAATCTTTCTCTAGCTCCCCAGGAGGCCATTTTTGGCTCCTTCTCTATAAGAAGCAACTTCAAGTTCCAAGGACAGGGTTCAGCCACTTCCCCATTCTGCTTCCTTCCACTGAACTCTATTTCATGAAGCATCCTCCTTCAAGGAGGAAATCAAGCCACTTCCTCCTCCTAGGGACTTTTTTGCAATGTCCACTTTTATTAACATCTGGCCAGATGGCCAAGAGCAAAGACTCAGAATCTCTTGATTCAGGGAGGCTCTGGGGCACTCTTCCCTGGTTTCTGCGCTGACTCACCCACCAAAGCTGAAGTCTCCACCCAGATCTCCTCCCCACCGTGCTCCCTGCAGCTCTCTTGCTGTTAGCTCCCGCAGACGGCCAGGCTGCTGCCGCCCCGACAGCAGGCCGCACTCTGGGGATGTCTGCTCAGCCCTCGTCTGTCCTCCCAGATGGCTTTCCCCACTCCACTGCTGTGTCTGCCTGCAGCCTGCTCTCGTGACGATGAGGACATCCTGAGGTCACGGATGGACAGACAGAGGGCTAGAGAGAGTCAGCTCTCCAGCAGGGCGTGCAGCCCCAGGGATGTCCTGAAGTTCCCATCTCCCCATGTGCTAAATAAAGGGGACTTCAACAAGTTGGCCCCAGGAGTCCCCTGAGGAATAGACGGCAGCCCCTCCCCCACCCTGCTGCTTTCCACTGAGCCCTCCACTTGCTGGTCCCTGAAGCTCAAGTTTAAACTTCAGCACTTCTCCTTCAATCTGTCATTCACTGGGCACTTGCTGTAGGCCAGGCCTGAAGATATCTGAATGAATACACAAAACCTACTCTGAAGCAGCTCACAGATGAAAAGCATAAACTTTTGAAGGTTATAAAAAAGGAGGTCATTGCTAGGAAAGAACCTAGACTCCTTAGAGATGTTTTCCTTTACTTATTTACTTATTTTTTGAGACAAAGTCTCGCTCTATTGCCCTGGGTGCCATGGTGTCATAGCTCACAGCACCCTCAAACAAACTCTTGGGCTCAAGCGATTCTCTTCCCTCGGCCGGCTGAGTAGCTGCGGCTACAGGTGCCTGCCACCACACTTAGCTAGCTTTTCTATTTTTAGTAGAGATGGGGTCTCGCTCTTGCTCAGGATGGTCTCACACTCCTGAGCTCAGGCAATCTACCCACCGCAGCCTCCCAGAGTGCTGGGATGACAGGTATGAGCCACTGCACCAGCCTCTTAGAGGTGTTTTCCCAGATGAAAATCCATGTTGAGTCTTGAGGATTAAGCTGGTCTCTAAGGTCAGAGGAGGTAAAGGAAGGGTGTTTCAAGGTATGGGAACAGCATGTGCAAAGGCTGAGAGCCCACTCTGAGATTTAGCATTAACTCAATACGGCTGCTTTGCAATGCTCATGGGTGAGCAGCCAGAAGGGTTTGGGTAAAACAATAAAGTACATATTGCACGTTCTGGGACCTTGAACCTCCCCTTACAGAAAGAGAAACCTCTGTCCGGTGGTCATCTGTGGAAGTTTCCAGTGCAATCTGATGTGGAGGAGCTCACCAAATCCAGGAAACAGAAATACCTTCTTGAGCCTGGGACTTTTAGTGAGTTGCACAGCAGAAATGTCTGACCGAGACTTGAAGAAAACAGTCTTCAATGTAAGACAAATATTTAGAGTTTTAAGAGCTCAGCCTACAAATTAGGAAGGATGGGCAAGTTGACTATCGCGTGTAACTTTGTTCTCCCTAATTTAAAGCAGACTTTGTTTTCTGGTGGAAGACAGATTGAAATCCTCCTGCCTGCTCCATAATATGCTGGAAACCACTTCTGAAGAGCCAGCGTTTCATGTTGTAGGAAACCAAATTTAATAAGGTAGCAGAAGAGAGAAAGGTGACGTCAGTATGGCTTTATCGGAGGATCAGGAGAAATGTATTGTTGATTTGACTGAGGTCGTTCCAGTCTTAATTGTAGAAGAGGAGAAAAGTGAAATTTTCCGTCTTCTTTTTCAGTCCTCTTTGCTTTCCCCTGCCCTGACCCTGATATATTCACTCCCAAAAAATAAGAGTTGCTCAGCCATGGGAAGATTTTTCACTTCCCTTTCCTTGTCCCTTCTCGATGGCGGGGGTCGAGACGGTATTTGCCGAGGACCTGCTCCGTGCCTGCCTCTACCTGCATCAACTTTCACCATAATATGTGATTCTGCAAAATAAGGCAATCACATCAAAAAATGATGGAGACTTCACAGCTTTTGTATTCACCTGGATGGAGCTGGAGAACATGCTTAGGAAAGTATCACAAGAATGGAAAGCAAGTATCCAACGTACTCAATACTAACGTGAAGCCAGTAGACAAACAAATACACACAGGAGAAAAACTCAGGTCAATGGGGGGGGGGGAAGGAGGGAAGAGGAGGAGGGAGGAGAGGGGGGATGGGTGTGCTCCCACATAATGGGCACAACGTAAGGACAGTGACTCATCTCTTGGGAGTGCGGCACGACTACAGCAGGGACCATACCTAACAAACGCAAACATTGTACCCTAATTGTACCCTCACATTAATCTCAAAAAAATAAAAAAGTAAATCAAAGCAAATAAAGGTAAGGCAATCAAGGCTCAAAGAGGTCAGGTGAGTTTGTGAAGGTACGCAGCTCCAGTACTACAATGTGTGACTGATAAGCTAGCCCTTCGACCCCCATTTATGGGCAGGTGGAAGCCCGTGCTCCTTCTACCTGTCCCACTGCCTTCCTGTAGTTCAGAAATTTGGTTGATGGGGAGTGGCTGTCTGTGCACAGTGTTCACGAGGATGGGATTTAAAGGAATGGAATAATGTAAGCTCTGTGTAAAAGTTCCTTCATGTATTCATTCAACAAACAAGTAGTGAGCTCTCTGGTGTGTCAGGCACTGTTCTAGGAACTGAGGATAAAGCAATGAATCAAATGGGTCTGGGCAATTCACGTGGTATGAGCAAAAGAGTTTGGCGGGTATGAGACTCAGGAGGAGGACTTCTAGGATCACATGATGACTATACCCTGTTATCATGCTGTGTGACCTTGGGCATGTTACCTAACTTCTCTGGACCTCAGTTTCCTCATTTTTACAGAGTAGCGTTTTTCAACCCTTTTCATCTCAGGACACACTTAAACTTGTAGTTAAACTTCCATGGCAGACTTAAATTATGTCAATCCAAAAAAAGAGTTAAAAAAGAGAATATACAGAAATGTGTTTTGAGCTTCTTTTGAGGATAATTTAATTAATGATCTTTAAAAACTTTCACAGCACACCCGAGATCCTCTCACAGCAGTGTGCCATGACACAGCTGGCTGAAGCTCCCTGGCATGGAACAGTAAGTAGCAGTATCCTCCGTTGCAATTGTTCCAGGGATGGAATAAACTGATATTTGCAAAGGAGTTAAAGCATATGAGGATCGATAAAGAGTGGAAGAACATCGGCAGGAGCGAGATAAATAAAGCTTACATTGTATCACCCAGTCTTACGGAGACTGGAGACGGGGTGTGCTGGTGGTGGATTTGCACTTTGACTTTGGGTGGCCAGGGGGCACCACAGTTAACAGACTTGCATTGCTGGTTCAGAAGGCACGGAAGGTTCTACAGCCCTGCCTCTGCTTTGCTATGAATGGCAGTTACCTTTCGATTATCAATTTAAGGACGCGAGTAACAAACTGCATCTTTATATGCAATTTTTATCGCATCTCGTGATGTGATATAAGTTATCGACGTGTTCGTAAGAGACGCATCATCTGAAGGAGTCTCCGAGGCCAGTGAGAAGGCCGTGTACATTAGAAGGTACAGCCGTTGCTGGAACATCACTTTATAAATAAGAACAAGATGACGGAAGCTGAGCCATGGCTTATAAGGTCCCCTCTCAGTTCTTATCTCGTAGATAAGGCTTGCCCAGCTGGCTCCGAGGCTGTACGTGCTGTGCCCTTGTCCACAAACTGGCAGGAGACACGTGTAACACTTGCACTGAGGTTTCAGAGGCACAGAGGGTTCCACGGCCTGGCCTCTGACTCTTTGCTATGAATGTCAGTTACCTTTCCATTATCAATTTAAGGACATAGGTAACAAGTTGCATCTTTACATGCAATTTTTATCACATCTGTATTCTGTCTTTCTCTTGAACCACATCTGGCTGGAATCTTTTGGCCCTAGGAGTGGAAGTGAATACAAGGAAACTTCTGAGATTTACCTTCCCTTGAGTGAAAAGCATCTCGTATGGCCTCTGGCCTGTCGCCCCAGCCATGTGGTAATGCCTCTTCAAAGGGCTCTCTGGATGCCAGAATGTTTGGAGAACGATTTTACTTTAGCACATTCCTTTCTGCTGTCTGGGAGTTACCGGGACTATACTTCTGAGGCTCAGCATTTCGGGACATGGTTAACAAACTGCATCCCTGTTATGGTGGATGTGAAGGGAGGACCCTGGCCTGAGAGGCTGGAGATGAAAGTTCGCGTGTCACGTGTCTGTGCCCCTCACACCTTCTGTCTCTGGCTCTAACTCTTCTGACTGTAAAGTGAGGAGGTAAAAAGGAAAACACATACACACGCTTCTTTATTACTGATCGTCTCGGGACCAGGCGTGTCGCATGTATTACCTGAAGTGAACAGCACGACAAAGCAGTCAGGAGTGTTATTCCAACACTGCCGGTGTAACGCAGCATCGTGGGGAGAGGTAGAGCAGGGCTGGAGCCCAGTGACAACTTCAGCCTTTAAACTGTGATTACTTGGGCTTTTTCTATAGACTGAATGTCTATGCCCCTCCAAAATCTATGTGTTAAAACCTAATCCCCAAGGTGATGGTTTTAGGAGGTGATAGCTTTACAACTGATTAGGTCATGAAGACAGAGCCCTGGTTAATGGGACCACAGGGAGGCCCAGTGTCCCCTCCACCACATGAGGACACAGCAAGAAAACAGAAGTCTGTGAACTGCAAAGTGGGCCCTCCCCAGACACCAAACCTGCCAGGACCTTGATCTTGGGCTGCTCAGCCTCCAGCAGCAGGAGAAATAAATTTCTGCTGTTCATCAGCTCCCCACCTATGCTGTTTCTGTTATAACAGCCAAAATGAGCTAAAACATCTTTCTTAGAATCCTTCCAAGCCAGGATTCTCCAAATTTGGAGACTGTTGGGGCTCTTCACTGGGCTTCCTAGGGGTCGGCTATCCCATCCCTGAGGTCGTTCCTTCCCTATAGCTCAGAGTTGTAGGTAATCTATCTTTTCTTATGACCATAGGTTTTATTTCAGCTAGGAAGACCCTCTGGCAAAAAGGAAAATGGTGACATATTGGTACACCAGTGATAGAACCTGTCCCTCATTTTGTCCTTGTCTCTGGAGGCCAACCATGCTCAACATAGAAACAGCCTTCAGAGCAGGGTCAGAAACCTCCCCAGGGTGACTCAGTCAGCTTCTCTGTAAGAAACTTGGGTCTCTAGAGATCCTGAGTCAGCCTTGAGACCGTCCTCTGGGAGACCTTTGCATGTCATTGCAGAGGGGAGACCAGTAGTGTGGTCGCAGGGAGGGAAAGTGGACCGGGAGTCAGGAGGATGGGCCCTGGGCAAGTCCCTCATTCTCCATGTGACTTTCAGCAGAGTGACGCCTACATGATAACAGAGAAGTCATTGCAGGTGATGTGGGACAGGCGGCTGAGAGTTTGGGAGTGAGGCTGCACCAGGTTTGGGTCCCAGTCTTGTTTCTTATCAGGGAGACATGAGATGTGACCTTTTAGCCAAAGGGCTCTTAACATGTAAGCTAGAGTTCCTCAGCTCTGAACTTGGATCTGAACTAGAAGACCAAGCGCTGGCTGTGCTACTTGCTAGCTGTGAGGGAGTGGGGAAGTCACCTAACTCCTCTGGGCCTCTGCTTCCTCACTTATAAAATGCACAGCATAATAAAAGTTGGGGTGATGATTAAAGATGCGCATCTGAAGGTCTCACACAGAGTATGCCCTCCATAACTGTTAGGTCTAACCCATCTTCCTCCTCACTCAGCCTGGATGGAGCCATCTGAGAGGTGCTTTGGGGCCCTATTGAGTGAGCAGGACTACTATGAGCCAGACTACACACAGAGATGGGTCTGTGAACTTATCTGTAGATAACTAATGCACAAATAGCAACTGAGGTGTGCCGGCCGGGTGTTCCAGGCCCACTGGGTGGGTGTCTGCTTCCACAGACACCCCACAGAAGAAGCGGGTGTGGATATAACAGGGCAATTCATCAATGCCAAGCCCCAGATGGACAAGGGGCCTTGCTGTTATAAAAGGCAGTCATCAAACTCATTCTGAGTCTAGAAATTGGGTGGATTCCTCCAGGTGAAGGTCCCAAGTCGGGGACTTTTGCCTACTCAGACAGGAAAAAGAGGGGGATTCCCTCCACTCCTTGATAGTTTAATCCTTTTCTTTCCTTTTTGTACCTGATGCAGGCAGGGAAAAGCAAACAATGAGCTCAGAAGTCAAACCTGCCATAGTTAACATTTTCAGTTGACACCCAGAGCGGCCAGGGAAGAAATGCATGCTGATCGCATATCCCCTTTCAACCAGCTAAGCAAGTGACAGGCACTGGCATTAAGGAAACCAGGACCCTGCCCCTGCCCTCAGGGAGCTCAGATTCCAGGGCAGGCAGGGAAATTCAGGTGAATTCCAGGGGTGATACTAACAGGTTTCTCTGCTGAGATGACTGCATACCAGTGGATTCACATTAGGACTTGCATTGATTTCCCACCTACGGTAGGAAAGGGGACCCCCACCCAAGGGTCTACTCATGATTCCGGGCCACAGAGGCTCTGAATACACGTTTGGGTGGGGTCCCTCCGAAGTACAGAAGCTGGAGGGGATTCTCTCCTCTGGAGGGTCAGGGAAGTTCTGAAAGGTGAGTAGGGACTTTGCAGGGTCTCAGAGGTGCAGGAAGGGCACCGTGGGCAAAGGACGTGCGAACAAACCATGGAGGTAGAGCTGGGCTGAGGTTCCCAGGGGAGCTCTACATTCTGTCATGATTCCAGCTCAGGAGGTGAGGAGGAGAGAGGAGGAGAGGGGGTTCCTAACATTCACCAAGGATCGGAATTCACGCTCGACTCTGTCTCACACTGGCCGTGATCCTCGGCCCCGTGTGAGTTGTGGTGTGCGTTCTCACTTCACAGATAAAGAAACCAAGGCTCAGGGTGGTTGAGAATAGCCAGTGGTGCAGCTGAGTTAGGATTTAAAGGCAGGCCTATCCGATTACAAGGTCGGTGCTTCTTCTGTTCCATGCTGTTACTTCTGATCTTACGATGCAACTTTTATATTATAAACAAGCATCTGTGGAGCACTGCTATGTAACAGGGGGAGATTCTAGCCTGGGGATAGAGCAGCAACCAGGTGAGGACCCTGTCCTCATAGAACTTCTACTCTTATAGAGGAGGACATCTGAATAAATTCCCATGGCAATTTTGGATAAACTAAGCGGCGTGGGGGAAGACAGGGAGTGAGAGACTGCTGGTTGGGGAAGAGGAGGACTGCCTTCCCTCGGGTGGTTGGGGAAAGGCTCTCTGAAGAAGTGACACATGAGTGACACCTGAATGATGAGAAGCAGGCAAGCATGGGTGATTTGGGGGGTTCTGCAGGTGGAAGCAAGTGCAAAGGTCCTGAGGTGGGCTCCAGCTTTTGTGTTCTAGGGACAGAAGTCAAGCCAGTGTGGCTGGAACAGAGGAGCCATGGGCACGCGGGCACGCACGGTAGGAGATGAGGTCTGGAGGACAGAGAAGAGCCAGGGAATGCAGCTTGTCCTGCATGAAGGGGATTTAAGGACAGAATGTGAAACTGAGCCAAGATTTTATGGTTAGAGTTAGGTGGGTAACATCCCTGGGAAAGTCAGCTTGGTAAAAAAGAGAATAATACTCCTTTCTGCCTCCTCCCCAACTGTGTGGCTTAGACAAGTGACTTAACCTCTCTGGGACCTCAGCCTCTTCCCATGGATGGTGAAAATTGTAATGCCCGCCTCAGAGACAGGAGGTGGGGATTAGACATTCAGCACCTTGTCCTGTAGAGAGTTAGTGAAAACTCCCCTTGGGGACCATGGGGCGGTTTGAAGCTAGTCCCTGGAAGGACTTGACAATCAATGTCTTAACTCACAGGGCATCCCCTGCCCATCCTGATGAATGGCAGGCCTGAGCAAGCAGGCTCTCTCTCCAGTGCACTCTGGGAACAGCTGGGCTGCTCCGGGTGATGTGGGTCCATCTCAGGCCCACACTTTGAGTAGCAAGACTCAGAGCCAAGTGGCCTCTGTAGTACAGACAATACTGGACCCACCACAGGACTACAGAGCCAGAGGCTGCCTTTACTTCAGTAGTTTGTCACTGGAGTCATTAGATGAACAAATGTCCCCACCGTGCCTGCTACCCAGGAGGTCCTGCTCTAGGAAGTAGGGTTTCAGGGCCGGCTCTCACAGGACATTCATCCTAATCTCAGGCAGCCAAAGAAGCAAGGAACTCAGATAACCTAAGTGCAGGCCAGAGGGGGTCAGAGTGTTAGCTCGAGAGGGTCAGGGAGATCTCCTGGACAACGATGTGACATTTAGGTGGACAGCTGACCCCAAGGAGGTGCACAGCCAGAGCCAACAGCACTGTCGGGAGCCTCGGCCACCCAGCCAGTCAGAGCCACAGCCAGGTCTCTCTGAACCACGGACTTGCTCTTGCTAGCATCTTCCACGCTGCAGGAACCAAGCTTTACAAGAGAGCAGCTGCCAGCTGTCCTTCCCAGCAATGTCAGAACAGCTGCTCTGGGCTGCAAAGATATCTGCTCTGAGCAGAGGCGGCCGCACCACCTGACAGGTGGTTATGAAATCTGCCTCCACACCAAACAGATTGCACCACAAACACCAGCCAGGCCTGGCTTCAAGTGTCTGTCCTCCCAAAGACTCATGACTGGGAAGTGTGATTGCCCTCTGATCGCTGCTAATAATAGCCCTTACTATATTTTTGTTAAGCAACAACGAACTTTGAAACTTGGGTAGCCAGTCACATCATCACATCAGCTGGGCTATCCCTTGAGTAAAGTTCACCAGAGTGTGAAAGTCCAGAGAGCTGGAAGTTTCTATTTAAGGGGAAAGGGATAGAAAATTGTCTGAAATCATGACCCTCATGGGGCAGACAGGGCCCATGCCTTATTCAGGTTAAGTGGAGGAGGCGCAGATAGACCTGGCATGAAACTCTGAGAGCAGCCACATGACCGCCCTTCCCTCTGCCAATCCTAGTCTCCTCATCTGTTAAATGGAAGGTGAACCCCCACCTTACATCCCAGGTTTACAGAATGCTAAGCTCGGTGACTGGTGCATTGTAAGCCCAATAATGAGGGTGGAAGAGTAAGAACAGATAAGAAGACAGAGATTCAGAAAGGCTAAGTGGTTTCTCTATTCTCCATAGCCAGGAAACACTCAGATTTGAAGTCAAGCCCACCTCTGAATCCCAGTATCTTTCTCCAAATCTTTATGCTCTCCCTACATCCTCATAATTTGCCACCCACTAGAGTGAGAAAATTCCACCCCGGGCGAGTGAGTGATATTTGGCTGACCACTGGCTTCTCCAGGGTAGAGGAAGTGGGGTGGAAACAGCAGCATGGCAGTTCCAGGCTGAGACCTCAAGGGGCATGGTCAGTTTCCAGGTGTCCCTTGTCTCTGCTCACTCATTTCCCAGGAGAAGGGCAAGCCAGAGACTCCTTAGCCTGGCCTCCAGATGTGAGGAACGGAGCAGCCCCAGACCTGACCCAAAGCTCTGCCCCCCTGCAGCTTGAACCCAAGATGCCCAGCCCACCCCAAACAACATGAATGACAAAAATAAGGCTCCTTTGCTGCAGTGGAGAGAAATCAGAGACCTGAGGTCAAATCCTCTGGCTGCCATGTTCTAGCTGTGTGACCTTGGGAAAGTCGCATGTCTCTGAGCTCCCCCAAGTTACTTTCCCTTTGCCTGGAGGTTCCCCAGCCCCCCAACCTCTGTCTGCCCATGACCTCTGTCTGCCTGTGACCTCTGCCTGCCTGTGAAGGCCTTTTTGATTCTCTTGCCCACGGGAAATAAGGCCTCCCTTCCTTTTGGTCCCGGCCACACCCCACAGAAAGGATCTGGGCCCCAAGAGTCCTCTGGAGTCCTTACCTGTGTATGTGGACTTTTCTAACTGCAGAAGCTGAGCTCCCTCAGGAGGGGACAGTCCCTCGGCCACCCCGGATGCCCAGAGCCAGCTCTGTGCCTGGCATGTTGCACCTGCCCCTGGATCCTTGCCGATTTGAACTAACCTGAACAGAGGTGCTCTAGCTATCATCCAGGGATAAAGTATTTAAAGGTTTTTAAAAGAATTTCAGGACTAAGTATAGAAATTTTTAAAAATCCATATTAAAAAAACACATCCACGAAAACAAACGTAAGCAAACAAACTTATGCCAAACACAACTCCAGGAGGTTTTTGCAGACTGGTCTCCCATCTAAGGCCTGTAATTTCCCCACTTGGCTGACAGTGGCTTTGGCCCAGCCCATGCTTCACAGACTCCTGGCAGGCAGCCTGCTTGGGTTTTGGTTTAGTTTTTTCTTTCTTTCTTTCTTTCTTTCTTTTTTTTTCCTTAACTTTCATCAGACCTGAAACTGAAGCTACAGACCTTTCTGGAACCTCTCACCTGCAGCTGCCACACTTCAAGTCACCCGCTTAGCCTTCCAGATTCTGTGCATTTATAAATGTGTCTAGAGGTTCAGTAACAAGCTGGTACACTGTGGGTTCCTTCTAGAAGGAGATAAAGGGAGGTTCTTTCAGGAAGGCCCCTCTAATTTGCAGACTGTCTGTAACCCAGGCCAGGCCTCCGCTCCCCAGAACAGACTACAACTCACGGCCTGGCCTGCAGCCCGACTGCCAGCAGCGAAAATGTGAGGAACCTGGAGGGGAGACGACGGTGCATGAAAATGAGGCCGTAGGAGCTTTGCTGTGAGGGTGACAGGTGAAAGCATGTGTGTACTAGCTGCTGGAGGCAGGCAGGGCATCTGATTTATACCATGAAGCTCTAGGGTCACGCTCGGCTTGTGTTTACATACAGGCTCTGCCGACTTCTACTGAGCAAGCCTCGTGTCCTTATCCACAAAGTGGATAATACCTGCCTCGCAGGGGTGACACGAGGATCAGGTGAGTTCAAGTGTGTGAGGGGCTAAGCACACAGTAGGAAATTAACAAATAGCAATTCTTGTTATGGTCACCGCATTCAATCACAGAACTAAAGAGCCATCGGAGGGTTCCAGTCCTCCAGCCGCCCCTCCTCCGTGGCCATGGCAGCTGCCTGAGCCTGCAGGCTCCCCGGGCAGCCCACTCACTGCACTCTTAAAAAGTTCTTCCTTAGACTGAAATCAGGAATGGTCTCTCTGGAGCTTTCACCTACTGGCCCTTCCCTCTTGGAACCACTGAAAACAAGCCGATTCCCTCAGTTCCATGGCTGCTGTCTTCAGGGCAGACAGCTCTCCGGCCTTCCTTGAGGGAACAGCAGAATTCTTGCAGCTTTAGTTAGCATATACATCTATGTATATGTTGTATGTGTGTGCAGAGACACATATACTTACGAAGAAAGAGCAGCTGCACACACACACATGCACACACATGTAAGTACATATAGACAATTACAGGGCACTACCTAGACACGTACAAGAGGTATCTATCCAGGACGCAGGAAGCCCAGGACACCTTCTTAAAGGGAGTGGTGCCAAGCTCAGTGGGATCTGTGAAATATTTGTATGAGGTCCTACTGCAGATAGTGAGAAAACAGCCTCAAGGGACACCTCCCCACTGTGGCAGTGGGTGACAGCTGATGTCTATAAAACCTGTAAAGCTAGACATCATTATTGTCCATATTTTACTGTTTTTTCCATTAAAATTTTCCTCCCTAGGCCCAGCCTCCCCAGTACCCTGGGCTCAGGGCTCTTTTTTTTTTTTTTTAATTGAATGGTAACTGTGTACATTAATGCACTTCTGGGGTACAGTGTGGGGTTTTCACACACAATCCGAAACACTTCCATCAAATTGGTTAACATAGCCTTCATGTCATTTTCTTAGTTATTGTTTTAAAACGTTCACATTCTGCTCTTAGAAAGATTCACTTGTACCCTTGTAAGATACACCTCAGAAGTGATCCCTCCAATCCCCCTTCCTCCACCCATTCCCCCTCCCCTCTCCCTCCCCTCTCCCGTATTCTTAGGCTGTTATTATGTTATAGCTTTCATATAAAAGGTATAAATTAGTTTCAGAATAGGGGTGTGTACATTGGATACTTTTTCTTCCATTCTTTGGGCTCGGGGCTCTTATTCCATTAATATTTTTAATAGGGTGCCCTGGGTTTGAGTCAGGCTCTGTTACTCACAGCTGGGTGACCACTTCTGGGGTCCTCCATGTCACCATGGCAGAACCGGGATAGCAATGCCTATTCCCTGGGTGGCTGTGTGTACTGAGTGAGGCATCTTTGGGAAGTGACCCAGCACGGGGCAGATGTTTGGCGGAAGTTTACTTTCTTTCCTTGTTTGACAAGAGGATGCCTGCCAATCTGATATCAGACCTTATCAATAGCTGATAATGTCAAATTATGTTATACCTTCCAAGGCATTTGCATTTGAACTAGAGTACCAGCCAGTCTGGTGGTGAGCCAGGCACTGTGCCCAGGGGACGAAGACCCCTGAGGCTCTGGAACTCGCACTAGAGAGGAAGGGAGTCTCCGTGGCCAACTGTGACAGCGGCTGTACCAAAGTATTACGCTCACAAAAGGAAATAAGAATTTAATTCAAAGTGGCGTGATCGGCAGAGGCTTCTCATGGTGGCAACGCCACAGTCCCACACGGTAACAGAGGCACCAGCCTCCTAAATATCTCCCCTGGGGCTGCACTCACTATCTACATCCTGCTCTTCTCTTGGAAGATAAAAAAAAGTCCTTCTAAAATTATAAGTAGGATAGTGGCACTTCCCAGCCAAAAATTCTGCCACGACTTGTCTTTGCTCTTGTAGTCAAACCCCAAATCCTCCCCCAGGGCACTGAGGCCTTCCGTGTAGGAGCCTGGCTTCCTCTGCCCCTCCACAGTGAGACAGGCGGGGCCTGGGGGAGCCAGGCTGCTCCACTGTCTCCCCAGGGCAAGTGCCCATGTGGGACCTCTGCCCGACCTGTTGGGAGGCTCCAGGGTCACAGAGGGCGAGGGGAGGGGCAGGCTTGAGCCTTGCTCTTGGCTGGGTGGGATCTCTCAGAGGAGCTTTGCAGACTCTCCATCAAAGTGCTGATCAGCATTGTGGCAGGAAACAAATAGTACACAAAAGGGCTCAGTTAAAAAAGAAATGAACGGCAGGATTATGTTTAGAGGTGAGGGAAACATTAAAGACCAGCAGGAAAGACTGATGTCCCCCAAAACTAGCAACAAGGGGAGCCCCTATCCCTCTGTGGGTGGAAGGGGAGGGGAAAAAACACATTCTGGGAAACCAAGGAACCACACTTGCCTCCCGCCCCACCAGGAGTTAAGGCCAGACTACAGCAAGGAAGTTCAGGAAGGAGAGAGGGACAGACCCTGACCTCTCTTTCCTCCTACCCGTCCCTCTCCTGCAGGAGTCTCCCTCACACCAGATCCTGCTAGAGTCTGGGTGATGCAGTTCTTGGAGATTAGGCCCCTGGGGCTCAGAGCAGGCAGAGAGGGGCAGGGAAGTGGATCGAATGGGAAGGACGACCACAAAAAAAAGAATTGCCAAGCCAGCAGGTGTCCCAGCATCCTCCAGGGAGAATAGGGGTCACAAACACTAAGGGGGCAACCTCTGTCCCAAGCAAGAGAAAGCCATTTAAGGGGCAGAGTGAGCCTGGCTGAGCCGGCAGATTTCCCAGCCAGGCCAGAGCACTCGCCTAGTGTGCAGGGCCTATGTCCAGTGCATCCGCCGGAATGTTCCACATGACCACAGCCATCTCATACTTTGGCCCATGCACAGCTGTGGAGGACAAAGGGGTTGTTCTCCGGTGCTGGACCTCTCCCATCCTCGCCAGGACCAAGACGTGGGCAGGCAACAGGTGCCTTTGCTGCCATCATGAGAGAGGCAGAGATAGTCCAGGTCCAGTGATAAAAATAGTGAGAAGAATAAGCGCGGTAGGACAATCATCCTGCACGCTCAGGTCTGCGGCCACTGCATTAAGCTACACAAGCTTCTCCCAGACCCTAGGAGGGGGTGGCTATTACTATTCTCATTCTCATTTAAAAGATGAGTGAGGCCCAGAGCAGGTAAGCAGCTTGCTAGGATCACTCAGAGTGGGTGGAGGAGTCAAGCCTGAGTCTGCTGGGGGCAAAGGCAGCTGCTGACCACATTGCCAGTCTGTCCTCAAAGCCACCTGGAGGCCACAGACATATGGGAGAGAGGCAGGTTTCCTGCCTATGGGTGATACAGGCTTCCACTGTCAAAGGATCAAAGTTCCCTTCTCCGCAGTGGTCTGGCAGCACCAGCCCCGCACACTTGATTTTCCAGCTATGCTGATCCCTGTGGTGTCCTGAGCACACACACTGGACCTTTGCTCAGGCTGTTCCCTTTGCCTAGGGCATTGCCTTCCCTCTTAACCCTCTTGTGGCTGGTCTAACTCAGCCACGCTTTTTAAAAAATTTTTTATTTATTTGTTATTTTTGAGACAGAGTCATACTATGCCTCCCTCAGTAAAGTGCTGTGGCATCACAGCTCAAAGCAACCTCAAACCCTTGGGTTTAAGAGATTCTCTTGCCTCAACCTCCCAAGTAGCTGGGACTGCAGGTGCCCACCACGATGTCCAGCTATTTTTTTGTTGTATTTATCATTGTTGTTTAGCAGGCCCAGACGGGGTTTGAACCTGCCAGCCCTGGTTTATGTGGCTGGTGCCCTAGCCACTGAGCTACGGATGTCCAGGCTCAGCTAGGCTTTCATATAACTTGCTCCACAAAGCCCTTCTGGACATAGAAAGTCCTGGATAGGGGCCCCTACAGGGAGTGTTTACACACGCCCCCTGGGAGCCCCACCACAGGACTCGGTCTCCCCAGCCAGGCTGACAGTCACCTGTCCTGACCCCTCACATATGAATAGACGTATATGTATATATAGAGCAGTCACTGCTTAGGAAACTACGGTTAGGAGAAGGCCCCTTCCCACACCTGGAGCAGGAGGGCTGTGATCGGCAGCACGGTTACCACCCTTGCAGAAGGTCCAGCAATCCACAGCCACCATCCACGTGCTGGTCTAGGGCACAGTGCAAGGCAGAGGATGAGCATGTCTCAGCTCGGCACTTATCAGCTCTGTGACCTTGGCAGGCTGTTTAACATCCTCAGGGTTACTGAGAGAATGAAATGAAATGACACACAAGAGCCCTTAGCACACACTGGCACGGAGTGAGTGTCCCACGCACTGACCCTAGAGCAGCAGTGCACTCCCAGGGCCTCTGTGAGTGCAGAGAGGCGCGGAGCGCTTCTAGAGCCACCAGGCGCACACAGAACCACAAAGTGAACGCAGAGAAACTCCGAGGGCTCCAGAGCCGCCAATGCACACACAGAGCCGCCATCCACCCAGTCGCCTCCTCCCTGGTCTCTGGCAGCAAACCCAGCTGGGGGCTTTCTTCAGCGACCTCTCTCCACTGTGTCCCAGCCCCAGAAGGAACTCGAGACAACTTTGTCATCAGTCCCTTTCAGAAACTGGGGAGCTTATAAATGACAGATATCTGCATCACTTGGTTCTGGAGGCAAGAAAGTCTGAGATGGAGACAAATTTGCATCTGGTCAGGCGCCACTTTCTGACTTCTCGCTATGTCTATGGCTGAAGGGGCAAGGGCTGTCCCTCCCTTGGGCCTCTTTTATCAGGACACAATTCCCACTCCTAAGGGCTCTGGCCCTCAGCCTACTCACCTCCCAAAGGCCCCGCCTCCTAATGCCATCACACTGGGGGGGGAGGATTTCAACAGACTGGGGACACCAATATTCAGACCCTACTATTATGCTCCTCCGGTTCCGTGCTATGAGTTTAATTATGAGGTGGGGGGAGCTGGTGGGAATTCCCCCTCTATTATTTCCTCTTCCTGCCTAACACATTCCTGCAAACTTAGTGACTTAAAACAACGTGAATAATTCTGGATGTCAGAAATCCAAAATCACTCTTGCTAGGTTAAAGCAAGGTGTTAGCAGGGCTGGGTGCTGCTGGAGTCCCTCAGGGACGCTCCTTCCTCAGTCTTTTCCAGTAACTGGGGGCCGCCTGCATGCCCGGCCCCTTCCTCTACCTTGTAACCCGAGGGCAGCATCTCTCTGCTCTCTGCCCCATGCTCCATCCTTACTCCTCCTCCTGACTCTGTCCGTCCTGACTCTGTCTTACACGGACCTCCCTCAGCAGGCCCATCTGGATCAGCCAGAACAATCTTCCCATCTTGAGAGCCTAATCTTAGCCACATCTGCAAAGTCCCTTTCATGACAGGTAACATATTCGAGGTTCTGCGGATTCGGACAGGGACATCTTTCAGGCTATTGGTTAGCTGACCACACCCAGGCCCAGAGTCCTGACCCTCTGGCCATCTGGGGCCTCAGAGAAGAGAGAGATTATGTTGTCAATCCACATCCCAGACATAGCTGGGAAGTCAGTGGACATTATTCTCTTTCAGAATCACGGACACTTAGATGAAGGCCATGGTGTGCAGTTTTTAATTGATAGACTTGAGAGCTGGGCCAGGCTGGCGCAGCGGCTCACACCTGTAATCCTAGCACTCTGGGAGGCCAAGGCAGGAGAAATGCTTTGAGGCCAGGAGTTAGAGATCAGCCTGAGCAAGAGTCAGACCCCCATCTCTACAAAAAATAGAAGAATGAACTGGCTGTTGTGGGGGGTGCCTGTAGTCCCAGATACTTGGGAGGCTGAGGCAGGAGGAAGACTTGAGGCCAGGAATTTGAGCTTGCTGTGAACTATGATGTCGCCATCGTACTCCAGCTGTGGTGACAGAATAAGACCCTGTCCCCAAAAGAAAAAGAGATTTGAGACAGGCATATACTGGAGCTCGGGCCATGCCCAGGGAAGCTGGAGCCTCCCTCTGGTGAGGCCAGAGGTATCTTTCTAATGAGTTTCCAAATCCCAGGCTTTTTTTTATCACTGGCCCAATCTCAACCCAGCTTCCAATGCAATCAGTTTCCAGAGCTGATCCCCTCCCTCTCCAGCTTGAACCCTTCCAAGATTCTCCACTGCTGCCAGGACATCCCAGCTCCCTGGGATGGTTCCGACTCACCTCGGCTTACCCCATACTCAGCCTCTTCTTTCCCCGCTCTTCCTGCTTCCAAAGGCTGGAGCTATCCCGAGGATAGCACGGCCCTCATCTTCACTGCCCTAATGACAAAACCGACAGCTTCCTCTTACCAAACACGAGTCACATGCCAGGAGGCACGCTGACACTCCGGGTGGGGCTCTGCGAGTGCTTCTCCCTGATTCACATTCCCACCTGCTGCCTCAGTGCACCAGCCCTGCAGGCCGGACCCCAAGGTCACCTTGTCCTCCAGGCAGGATCACTGCTGCCCCCCACCCCCCAGCCCAGGGTCACCACTCGTGCAGCATTGCAGCTTCTCTCCACTTCCTGTCACCCCAGGTCTGCACCTTGAGCTCTTCGGAGGGTGTTGATCTCCTAATCACTGTGGCGTCCCTATCACTTAAGCTTTTGACTTGGTGCAAATTAAAGACTCAGTGAAATGTTGGAGAAAAGAATGAATCAATGTCTCTTTGCTTCCTCCTTGCAAGCCTGCTCTCCAGGTACTGAATCCTGCAAACAGATCAGGCCAGGAGTCCTGCTCTCAAAGTACTGAATCCCGAGAACGGATCAGACCAGGAGTCCCTGACAGATCCCACTTGACTGGGATCCAGACCCCAAGTGGGAGGGAGGCAAGAGGTGGTGTTCTAAATGCTTTATACAATTTTAATCTCTACTCGTTTAATCTAGAGCTACCCTACACAGTGGATTCTGCTATTACACCAGCTTTACAGATGAGGAAACTGAGGCACTCAGAGGTTAAGATCTGCCTCAATCTCATAGCTACTAACCTAGGAGGTGGACTTGGGATGGAACTGGGGTTTGCAGGCACCTCCAGAGTCCCTGACCTCCTATTTCACTGCCTTGTGCATTTATTAAGCACTTACTCTGTGCCAGGCACAGTGCAGAGTTCTATATGTAACACTTACTTAATCCTCCTAATCACCTTGAGATGTGCTATTGATCACCCCTGCTGTAGAGATCAGTGCAGCCACGACAGGGCTAAGGCCTCACACTTACAAGAAGGAGCCTTTTGACTAAAGTGCAAGAGTTGGCTTTGACCTTCAGTCAAGGCTCAGCTGAGGAAATGGTCTGGGGGGAATAATTTTTTTCTCAGAGAACAATGCAGGTTTTCAGAGGCAAAGGGCCCTTGGGCCGGCCCAGACCTAAAGAGCTTGGATAGCTGCCAACAAGCAGTTTGGACAGCTCAGGATTAAAGCTGGTGGTCAGAAGCCAGTGCCTTGAGGCCTCTTTCTTCAAGCTGGGTGGAGGGAGAAAGGAATGGGCTTAGAGTCAGTAGCCCTAGAATAGGTGACATTGCCCCTTCCCTAGCCCCTCAGTAGCTGAGTAATTTTGGGCAAATCACTTAACTTCTGAGCCTTCGTTTCCCCATTTGTAAAATGAGAGAGAGAGACTATCTCCTTTGCAGAGCTGCTCTGAGAATTAAATGAAACTGGTTTGTAAAGTCCCTGGTACATGCCTGTACAGAATCAGTGTCCATGTTAAAAATAATAACAGGTTCACAGAAGGAGCTGGCTGGGGATCACACAGCCTCTTCTACCCAAACACCTCTTTCTTTGTAGCCTTTATTTTCATCAGTGACTCCAGCGTGCTGTCAGTGGCCGTGATTTAAACCCCCTGAGTCCTCTTTGCTGAGTCCTGGAAGCCCCCTCCCACCCCACTCCCAGTTGGGGCAGCCAGCACATGCCCAGCAGTGTTCGAGTGTCCAGCAGTGTTCGAGTGATCTCTGCAGCAGGGGTGATCAATAGCACATCTCAAGGTGATTAGGAGGATTAAGTAAGTGTTCCATATAGAACATCTGCACTGTGCCTGGCACAGAGTAAGTGCTTCATAAATGCAGTGAAGCACTGCACAAGGCAGTGAAATAGGAGGTCAGGGACTCTGGAGGTGCCTGCAAACCCCAGTTCCATCCCAAGTCCACCTCTTAGGTTAGTAGCTATGAGATTGAGGCAGATCTTAACCTCTGAGTGCCTCAGTTTCCTCATCTGTAAAGCTGGTGTAATAGCAGAATCCACTGTGTAGGATAGCTCTAGATTAAACAAGTAGAGATTAAAATTGTATAAAGCATTTAGAACACCACCTCTTGCCTCCCTCCCACTTGGGGTCTGGATCCCAGTCAAGTGGGATCTGTCAGGACACTCGAACAGGGCATCCTCACTGTTTCTGCCCTTTCCATCTCTCTTCTGGGGCAGCTCCACAACCCTCTCAAGAACCAGACACCAGCACAGTGCCCAGAGCAGTGATTTTCAATCGGTGTGTCGTGACACACTGGTGTGCCATGAAGAATTTCAAGAGATCCTTAATTAAATTACTTTTGAAAGAAATTGTATTTGCTGAGAGACATGAGCAATCAGAAAGCTTTGGAGACTACTTGGTCTGACGGTTCCATGGTCTCTGTCAGGTCCCTGTGCTTAGATATTTGAGAATAAAGCAGAGAGCTGTACCCTCGACAGTACTGTGATGTCAGGATGCTTGTCACCTCTGAACTTCAGTTTCTGCATCAGTGACTGGGAAGAACCTGCCCCATGAGGCTGTTGTGGGGGTCAAATGAGATAACCACAGAGGGCGCTTAGCTCAGTGCATATGATGACACTCACTCTTTAGTGACAGGAGAGGAAATGGAGGCTATAGCATATACAAAAATTCCTCTTAGGTCTGATGCTATCAGGTGGTTGTGGCCCCAGTGGCCTGACTACAGGTGCAGTTCCTGTCCCCATCACCTGGGCCCTTTGGGGCCCCAGAGAACTCACTAAGGAAGGGAACCATTGCTTTCCTGCCCTGACACCCCTGTGACTCCAGTACCCAGCACGTAGCACGTATCAAATAGCTCTGGGATTTGGGTGAAGAAATAAACTGATTACCCATCCATTTCATATTTGATCCTTCTGTCAGCCTTGATTTATACCTTCCATGGGGGACACAAAATGCAAAGCCTTGGTCTCAAAGGCAGACGGTAAGTGGGCTTTCATGGGAATTTCCTAAAGAAATGAATAAACGAATGAACAGTGAACTAAGATCATTTCTGTTTTTAGTCAATCGTATTTCACAAATATTCCAAAAGTGCTTAGGAAAAGGTCATCTCCTAGCACCTAGCATGTCCCCCCAAAGCCAGTGTCATGGTGTAAAGCTGAGTGATCATCAGTTTCTCCCCCTCCCATGCGCAGACTGCAAGCCCCACAAGGTCAAGGACACTGTCCTCTGGGCTCATTGTCTTTTCTTTACTGCTCTGTTCTATGTCTGGCATACAGTGGCACTCATTAAGTGCATGCTGACGGAACACTTGAGTCTGTAAAGTGAGATATCATCCCAGCCTCTCCTGCATTTTACAGCTAAGCCCCAGAGCATGGACACGTCTCGTTCAGCCAAGGTCTTTCAGGCGGATGGTGTCAGCCCAAGTCCACTGTCATCCTGATTTCTTCCTCCCTCCCTTCCTTTCCCCTGGAAGACTGGGACCCGTGGCACTGGAGGTGCCAGAATCCCGGGGGTGATTCTAAAGAGAAAGGAGAGACCGTGCCTTGACAACCCCCCACAAGAAGACACCAGCAGGGGAGGACTGTGCCCTCCAGGCTGCACGGAGGCCCCAGCCCCCGCCTCTGCCTGGCTCCTGGCTCAGGGAGGAGCACCCCAGCCCTGGGCTCACCAACACCACACAGCTCCTTTTCCACCCACCTTCTCCCCTCCTGGAGAGGCGCCGGTCACACTAATACATGGGAGTGGCAGTTATGGGCCAGGTTGTGCCACCCACTGCTTATGTGACCTTGGGCTAAATCCTTAACATCACTGTGCCTCAGTGCTGTCTGTGCAAAGCGGGCACGGTGGCCACGTGTACTTCACAAGTTGTCATGAGCATTTGGAGTTAATGTATGTGAAGGACTAAGGGCAGAGCCCAGCACAGCACGCAGTCTGTACTGTGGAGCCCGGGTTCCCCTGACAATGCTGCCCTGCCTCTCCGGTCCCACCACTGTGGCCTCTCTTCCCCATCACGGTGCACATCGGTGTTCCTAGCCAACACTGACTCCTCTGTGATGCTGGATCCCATGCCCACTTGTCTTCCAAGGCCACTGCTCCAGAAATTCTCTCCTTCCTCAGCTGCATCACCGATGTCTGCCTCTCAGACCTGATAACTCTCCTTGGCACACACACCCAGTGTCCCTCTCCCGTGGACACACAGACACACACACACACACACACACACACACACGTGCGCACGCCCTGCTCCTGAGCCCACCACTGCATTTCTTTGTTCCTTGACAGAGGAGGTCCTGCAGAGAGCTGAATAGAGGCTTTAGCTCCAAATCCGCTCTCCCTGGTGTGCTCAGATTCACCCTGGTCAGGCTCCTGCCCCAACCTGCCTCCAAAACCGTTCTCCTTACAGGTGGTCAGGGCTCTACTCTCATCAAGGCAGCCCGTTTGACACAGCTGCTCCCTGCCACCAGAGCCCTTAATGCCATCTGTTGGCATTAAGGATGAAGGGTCCTGGCCCCTCCTCACTTGCTG
Source organism: Galago senegalensis (assembly GCA_963575145.1). Taxonomy (NCBI): domain Eukaryota; kingdom Metazoa; phylum Chordata; class Mammalia; order Primates; family Galagidae; genus Galago; species Galago senegalensis. The sequence continues at coordinate 103,125 of CAUYTI010130727.1, forward strand.
GCTTCTCCACAGTCTCCTTTGCTGGTTCCCCTCCAACTTCCCTAACTCCTGATGCAGGAGGCCATGGGCTCAGTCCTTGGTCCCCTTCTCTTCCTTATCCACCTGCTTTGAATACCATCTGTTCACTATGGACACCCAAATGCCTGTGTCCAGCCCAGTCTGCCCCTGCCGGCTTAACACCTCCACGTGTGAGCCCTCAGACATTGAGATTCAATGCATTGAAGAATCAATGTTCCAGGCTGGGTGTGGTGCCCGCACCTATAATCCTAGCCCTTTGGGAAGCCGAGGCAGGTAGATTGCCTGCAGGCACCTGTAGTCCCAGCTACTCGGGAGACTGAGGCAAGAGGATTGCTTGAGCCCAAGAGTTCGAAGTTGCTGTGACACCAGGGCACCCTACCAAGGGCGACAAGGTAAAACTCTGTCTCAAAAAAAAAAGGAATAGACGTCACCCTCCAACACCCCAAGTCTCTCCCTTGCTGTCCTTCCCATCTCAGTTAACCGTGGCTCAATCTTTCAGCTTGCTTAGGTATGAAATCCTCGGAGTCATTCTCAACTCCTCTCTCCCTTTCACACCACCTTTCTTGGTTGCAGCTGTCATTGTTGTTTGGTGGCCTGGGCTGGATTCCATCCCACCAGCTCAGGTGTATGTGGCTGGCGCCTTAGCCACTTGAGCCACATGTGCCGAGCCAAACACAACACCTTTCTAACGTCCACAAATACTGTTGGCTCCTCCTTCAGAAGGTGGTAGCATCTGACCACTGCTCACCCCTCTGGCTCAGCGTCTGAGCACTGCGGCCTCAGCACTATAGCGCCACCGTGGCCTCCGTGTGTCCACTCCACACCCTTCACTTGCCTTTCACATGGTCTCCAGAGCAATCCTGTGGAAGCATGAGTCAGACTGGGCACAAAACCCTCCAAGGGCTCCTCACACTGGTGATAAAGCCAAAGCCATCACAATAGCCTGCAAGGCCCCACTCCCTTCCCTGGACCCCACAGCCTACCCCTGCCCTGTTCCCTCCTAGTCCTTGCTGTGTCCCCCCAACCCCCAAAGCTGCCTCCTGGCGGCTTCTGAAAGGCCCAGCCTCTCTGCTCTGGGCCCTAGGCTGGAGGTGCAGAGTTTTGTCGACCTCAGCTCTGACAGAATTCCCCAGCTGCCCCCGTTTGCTCTTGGGTTGCCCGTCATCTCACAAGGCTCACAGGGGCTGCAGGAGACCCAGCTGGGCACCAGGGGAAGGCACCGCCGGAAGAGGCGGGTTTTTCACTCACAAAGAAGGGAAAGTGCTGTCAGTGCTTGGTCCTGCCCCAGGCTCTCCGTTTCCAGGCCCTCCTGGTCACCCCTGCTCCCTCTCCCACCTTCTGCCTTGCTGTTCCCTCTCCCTCTCTCAGCCCTCCCCAACACCCAGACAGCTGGTGTTTCCTTCACTTCCCTTGGGGTCACCCTCTCTGGAATGTGAGCTCCTTGCCACTGAGGATTTGTTTACTGCAGGCTCGGGAAATATCTAGTAAGACAGAGAACCGCTGGCTTTGTCTTCCTCTGTTCTTTGTGAGGGAAAAACCCGCCTCTTCCAGCCATGCCTTCCCCTGGTGCCCAGCCGGGTCGCCTGCAGCCTCTGTGAGCCTTGTGAGATGACGGGCAAACCAAGAGCAAACGATGGGGGCAGCTGGGGAATTCTGTCGGAGCTGAGGTCGGCCTGGGCTGCAGAATCATCTTCCAGAAACCACTGTTCTTCTCAGTGACTTGGTGACAGCCTTCTAAGCAGGCCACACAAGAGGACTTGGGCAGCCCTGGTCCCACCTAGGGACTGCCTGGTCTTCCTTGGTGTCTACTAAATGCTTCTCTTCCTCCTCGGGACCCCCTGGAGGTCACCCCAGCCCAGCCAGCTCTCTAACCCCTGGGAAACTGCCCATCCACAGCTTCTCCTGCAGAAGGCACACGCATGCCTCTCTCACAGTACACAACTCTGCACCTCCAGACGGGGCGGAGGCGGTCCCCTGGGCAGGGAATGTCCTTCCTCCAGCTGCCTCCCCTTCACCCTGGCCTTGGGCACAGTGGGGCTCCCTCTGCCTGGCCTCCGCCATGGACATGGTACAGACTAGGTGGACAGCCACCTTTAGCCAGTGCTGTGGTGTCCCCAGCAGTGTGAGGAGCCAGGTAGGAGCAGAGAATTCTATGTCAGGGAGCGGCCATGATCACAGGACAATGTGAGAGGTGCAGAGAGGTGACGTGGAAGCCCAGTGGCCCAAAGGCCTAAGTTTGCTGTGCAAAGTCTGACAACAGATTTAAAATCAGGACTGCCCCAGCACACCTCTCCCAGAAAGCTCCCTGACCCGCTCTTTTCTGGTGTGGGGAGTCTCTCTGACGTGTGTCTTCACGGCTCCTCACGCTCATCTGGGCTGCGCTTCTGTGCCTGGCTCCCTGTGTGTCTCCAGCTGCACTGAACCCCTGGAGGAAGGGACCAGGCCCCCGTTTCTTTGCATCCCAATGCCAGACCCAAGGACCACTCAGGAAGCACTGACAGGCGGACAGGCTGAGGAGAACCCAGACCGCGCTCTGTGATGGCAGTAAACCTCACGCACTTGTAGGGTAACTTGCAGTTGGTAAAGCAATTTGGCATCCATGATCTCATTTCCACCTTGGAACAACAACACTATGAGACAACAACTCGCACATTCATTCATTCATTCATTCACTGGTCTAGGCACTGAAATGCAGGAGCAAACAGAACAGACAGAATTCCCACCGGAGGGTTGGGGGGGTGCTCACATTCCCGTACCAGGCATCGCCATGCTCAGTAGGTGAGCAGACAGAGGTTAGCTCCGGAAGTCACAGGGCTTCTGAGTAAAAGAACCCAATCAGAATGCAGGGCTGCCTTATTCCACGTGGAGGAAAGACAGTTTTCACCACCCCAGAGTCACCTCAGGGAATCGTGGGCTCATCCATGAGATGCCTTTATTTTTTTTCTCCCTATCTTAGCAACAAATAAAAGGAGACTTGGCAGAAATCCACACTCAGAGACTACCTTGGAACACTTTCCCTTGTCTGATGTGTGTGTTTAACAAAGATGTGAGAAATACCTGCCAGGGCTCTTCTTGCTGGAGCCAAGAAGACAGAAGCCACACAGCATTGTGAGCACAGCGTCTGCTTGTGTACAAACCCGCAGGCATTTTTAGCAACTTTGGGGAACATAAAGAAAGCTGTTGGTTTTGTTTGCACATATTTTTCGCCTCTGCAGAAGGCTTCTAACCAAGCAGCAACCTCAGAGTTGCCTTTTATTTGATCTTAAGACACACGGTGACTTCACAACTCACTGGCTGAGCTACAGCTGAAAGGTCTAATACTTACCCTGCTCCTGGTTCCATCCTTGGAAAATGGGTCTGATAATAAAGCTTCCTACCTGCCAGGGTGCTTGTGGAGTGCTTCAGAAAAGCTGACCATCCTTTGTGCTGGAGGGAGTGGCCTGGGAGGGGAGGGCCTTGTTAGTATCTGAAGGAGCTGGATTGGAATCCAGCTGGATGGGAATCCCCTGCTTATCAGATGTAGAACCTTCAGCGAGAAACTTACCCTCACTCCTCCAGCCTCAGTTTCCCTCATCAATGATAATATTAGTACTTATCCCAAAAGATTGCTACAAATATCAGCAGTTATGAATATGTGCGTGTAATTGCTGTCTGTAAGTGGCACAAAGTGACCATTATCATCATCATCATTGTCATCATTATGTGAGTGAGAAGGTCAACAAGCATTTTAGGAATTTAAGACTGTGGATTCATTGTGTCATGCCCTATGTCCTCTACATGCCCGATGGCAAGAACTCCCCCTGGCAGTTAGCAACTGCTCCAGCTTCTCCATCAAGTTCCAAAAACCGGTCTATGTGATTAGGAAGAAGAGCCCAAGCCCCTCAAAGCGGTTCCCTTGAGCAAGAGCGTTTGCCCCACCGACCGAGCAGACTTTACACGCGTCTGCTCCTCATAGAGACTCGCAAGGCCGGGATTATTATTATTCACGTTTTGCAAATTAAGAAACTGACACTAAGTCATCACAGCTAGCAGGCGGCAGGGCAGGGACAAGAGCCTGGGAGTTTGACTTCTGAGCCCACACTGCTAACCTTGGCCCTGCACTGCCAGGAAGAGTTCTGGTTTGAGGTTTCCTCCCCCTCTGACCTAGTTGGGCTTCTGGCCTCTTGTTTCTGATTTCCCCTGCCAGCAGGAAGAGCAGTTTCTCTCTCTACAGCAGCCTAAGGGACTGGCCCACGTGGCCGGCCTGTTCAGGTTTGGGGGTGTTGTGTCTTAGTTTGCCCCCATAGTGGCAGACACTGGGAGTGGAAAGGGAGGCCACCATCACTCATCCCTGGTTATCCCCTCCTGGCAGTGCCCACCCCTCTGAAAGCAGATGTCACTTCCTGCCAGCAAGGGGCACAGGGAGCCCCACCCATGCCTGTCTCCTGGGAAGCACACCCCAGACCCCAGAACTGAAGGAGAGGACAGGCTGCATGGACCTGCCCCAGGGAGCCCTGCCTGTGGGGCCAGACACCAGCACCTGGGAATGACCAGATCCCAAGTCCCACCTCTGCTCCCTGATTCTTTATCTGCTTCCTTCAGGACGCCCCACGGCTATTCCCACCAGCCTGCTGTGTGGCCCCTTATCCAGGTGCAAAGTCATGGCCCTTGGTCCAGACAGGGGACAAGGCTTGCTCATGGTCACGTGGGCGTTAGTGGAGGAGCCAGGACTGCCACTTTTCTTATCCCCAGACCCACGACTCTTCCACAGAGAGATATCAGTGGCTGGAGGTCAAATGCCAGCGAGTTGCTTAGAGGGCTGGGCCAGCTCTGGTTTTGAGTGGCATGTTATCATCACAGGTAAGAGCTCCATTTCTAAAGTAAGAGCAACCAAGTCTGAATTTCAGCATCTCCACTAGTTTCCTCCCCTTGGGCAAGTCACATAATGTGTGTGACCCTCCAAGTGGAGGGACGGGCACCCTTATGTCACAGGCTGCTGTGAGGACCAGGTGATACAGGGCGTATAAAGCCCTTAGCCCACTTCTGGCAAAGAGCAAGAGGCCATGTTAGCTTTATTCGTTCCTTAATTTGCCAAACTTTTATTAGATGTAAAGATGGGTACTTGAACATACGTCATTCAATACACAGCACAGTGGTTTACGGTGGGGATTACGATCTCCAAGAAGCAGATGGGTAAAGGCAGTGTCAGAAGGATTGGGTAAGTTGGCCAAGGTCTCTTGGTAAGGGCAGCCTTAATTCTCCAGCTCCAATTTCCTCATTTTCTATACTAATTCACAGAGGCTTTTTTTTTTGGTTCTGTTCTGTTTTATTCCAATTCAAGAGCGATGTAGATGAACCCAAATTACCTTGCAAACTGTCACATAAAACACCCATGTGCAAGATTCCTGTAACTCTTATGAACTTCCACAGTGCCTCCCTGCCTTAGAAGAATGCTTCTTCTGGCTTGGTCTACTGGGCACTTGCCTCAGAATCACCAGAATGCAGAGTCCACGGCCCCATCTCCAGACCCCCTGAAGCAGAGTTGCGGGGCGCAGGGCTGCTTACCAAACTCTCTGGATGTTTCTGAAGCACATTTAAGTTTGAGAATTACACTTTGGGAGTCAGCAACCAGTAAACACTGCTTGATAAAGAGGGAGGACCATTTGCATGAAGCAAAACTCAAACATATAATCCGGGCATGGTGGTGCATGCCTGCAACGGCAGCTACTTGGGAGGTTAAGGCGGGAGGATTGCTTGAGGCTAGGAGTTTGAAACCAGTCTGAGTAACATAATGAGACCACATTTCAAAAATAAATCAAATGTATAGCAAGCTTGAAATGCCACCATGTGTACCAGGATCAGGGTATGACCAGCAGGGCAGATAGAACCTGAACTGGGGACAGGGGAGCCAGGACACTGAGAGTGGGTGGAACTGGTGACCCCCAAATGTCCCAGGTGCAGTGCCCACAGGGACCTCAGAATGGAAGCAGTGAATGTCAGTCAGGGTCATCTGGCAACACTGCCGGGGGTCCCCAAGGGCAAGGACAGCATCATGACATCAGTTTCATAGCAGTTGTTAGGAAAGGGCCAGAAAAGAAGGGACCCAGAACCAGGCTCTGGCCTTTGGGGGAGCTGGAGAAGAAGTTGTGATCCTGGCTCCCACCGAGCTCTGGTTTCCAGAGTAGGGATATAAGACAGAGGACGGTCTGCATCAGGTCTAAGGCACGAGGTCCGAGTGGAGCTGGCAGGAGGGAAAGCTTGATTCAATAGATGTGGGCAGGGGAGTGTCCACTCTGAAAGCTACACGGCCCCCGTGGTGGGATTGCAGGGCTGCAGGGGGTTGAGTGCATGGCTGAAACCTGCACTCTCTATAACCCACATAGCAAGCCACCCCTTCCAGTCTGCAGCTTAATGCTGCTCACTGGGGCCTGTGCCACAAGCTCAGGACCTTGAGACACTGTAATACCATATTTACTGTCTAGCAATGTTTGGATCTGTGGAGCTGCCCAGGTCCTCACCGCTGGGTTACACTGCGGACGTATTCAGTATGGTAATCTGCAGCTCTGTAGCCTGGGAGCAGTAGGCTATGCCCTATAGCCTAGGTGTGTAGTAGGCCCTATAATCTAGGCTCCTGTAAGGACACTCTATAATGTTCACACAACGATGAAATCATCTAAGGATGCCTTTCCCAGAACATATTTCTGTTGTGGAGTGATGCATGAAGGTGCTAAATCCAAGAATGAGCCAGGCCCTACAGGCATTACTTGAATCTTGTTAGCATCTGTCTGATCCGCACACACTCGTTTTCCTCCTAAGCCCAAGCACAAATAGGGGCCAGATCCCCAGGGGATTTCAAACCGGTGTTCCTCCCACTGACCAGTATAAGCTGTCCTGGTTCTGCCGCCTGGGTGACAGGAGAGAGCTCTGCTGGGGGTCTGAGCCTGCTCACCTGTGTTTGTGAGACAGCAGAAAACAGGAGAGGAAGCAGGAAAGTGAGAAGGAGGCCCCAGGCACGCAGCACTTCTTGGAGGAGCACTTACGCTTACAAGCCCTCCATCCAACGATAGGCTTACGGAGATGAGCCCCGTGTGAGCCTTCGCTTAATTTGGGACTTCATAAAAAGTTGGGAGCAAACTGGTCTGCTCACTCAATAAATACAAGGAGGAGGGACAAAGTAAAAATATTTCCAGATGGGTGGCTGCAAATAGAAGAGACAGATGCCCGTGTAGTTGACTGAAATTTTAGAAAGATTTTTTAAGTTGATGATGAGGGTTCCTGAGTACTTAAAGTGGCCACAGTGCGGGGAAGGGGATTTTGGAGCCACACAGTTCTGCCAGGTATGAGTTTGATACTGAGGACAGGGCATATAGCCTCCCCGAGACCTGGGTTTTCCTACAGTTGTGTCACTAGCACCTAAATTTGTTGGAAAAATTAATTATGCCATATCTCATAGATCTTGAGATACTGACTACTGCATCTCTGAAATAAGGGTATATCTCATAAACCAGAGCAATGCAGAGTCTATGAAACCACCGTGTGTGAAATTCATCATCCACTCACTAATTATGGGCAACTATTATCTAGTAGGAGCCAGAGGCAAGCCTTGGGAGACACCTGCAGCAGCTCACAGCCATAAGGCAATGTCAGGATAGCCAGACTGCCGGAGAATCGAAACCACAGCTTGTGTTCAATGCACATTGGTCACAGTTTGTCACATGAACACAGGTACCCAAATCTGGGATTCCAGATTCTCTGGGCAGCAATCTGTTACCATAACACTACCGACCACCAAAACGTGCCACATATTCTGAATTCAGAATTAGGACCCATAATTTCTGATCATCTGCAAAATGAAATCTAGCCACTGTCTCATCTAATTCAAGTCTTCTGCTGTGAGAAACATCCAGAACAACCCAAAGTTTTTCTGCCTCTAGGTTTTCCACGGGCTCTTTCTTCTACCTGGAATTCCTTCCTTCCTTCCCTTCCCCTGTGCTAACGGTCCCCTTATTCAGCAGGGGCAAATGGACACAGCTTCTGTCTACACATCACTTCCACCCTAGGAGAGGAACAGTAGAGAACAAGTGAGGGCAGGGCCTGCAGGAATGCTGAGATTATACAAACCGGGTGCGCCTCTCCCTACTGGCCACCTGACAAAACCCTGCTCTTCTTTCAAAATGTAACTCAGCCTCCCTCTCCTACGAGGCGCCCTCACTCCTGGGGTTGAGCTGACTTCCCTCACTCCTCGGGTTGAGCTGACTTCCTGTCCAAGGGGGAAGCCTGTGGTGGCACCTTCCTCTCTGGGTCTGGGGCCTCTGGTCTCGCTTCTGGACACTTAGCTCCTCAAGATCAGAAATGTGTTTCATTCACAACTTAGTTCCTAGGCTGGTGGTGCAAACATAGTCGGTCCTCAATAACTACCGAATGGAAATGAATTGATTAAGGATTTATTTTGCGATTGGTGGATTCCTCCCCATGAAAAATCTTATGAAAGATACAAATAGCCCATTGCATTTAGCTTCCTTCCTCTCTGGGTCTTAGCAACTGTCTCTGCTCCATCAGGGAATAGAGTTACCGATGCTCTTTTTCCTTTTTATTTTCCTTTCTTGTCTTGTCTTTTTTATCTTTCTTCCTTTCTCTGTTTCTCTCTCTCTCGTCTTTCTTTCTTTCTTTTTTTTTTTGCTGCAGTGGCACCCTGGCATCAACTGCAGTAGTACCCAGAAAGTCCAAATGTGCAAAGAAAGCCCGAGTGTCCCTGCAGCTAGCAGTGGGAACTGAAGGTTCAAAGCTCATCTCTCGGGTGGCGCCTGTGGCTCAAAGAAGTAGGGTGCCAGCCCCTTATGCTGGAGGTGGCAGGTTCAAACCCAGCCCTGGCCAAAAACTGCAAAAAAAAAAAAAAAGAAAAGAAAAGAAAAGAAAAGAAACAAAGCTCATCTCTCCTTTCCTTCTCCCAGGAAGGGTAGAGGCTGATCCCCTCCACCCTCCCTCACACCTCACATGCTGAATCAGCTGTCACTTCTTCAGTGACCAGATTCACCAGGAGCAGATAAAGTAACCAGAAGGTAACAGCAAATATTTATAAAGTTCCTAATACTTTATAGGAACATGCTAGAGCAGCCAGGCCCTTTTAAAGATGATCTAATTCTAATTTTGTTTTTCTTACCACCCCCCCCTTTGCCCCAAATTCTTCTTTCTCAAATTAAAAATAATCCTGTATTGTTAGGCAACTTAAATACTTTTGGGGAACAAGTTTGCGTTATAAATAGATACCACTATGAAACGCAGTGTTCATTTAATCCCCACAACAAACCTGTGGGGTAGGTTTTAGTAATTCTGTTTCATAACTGAGATCAGCTGGGCTCGCAGAGGAAACGCTGTTGCCCAAGATCATCACTGTAGGAAGCTGGCAAGCGCGCCCAGTGGGAGCTTACCATGCCTCAGTACCACTCTCATAACAGGTTTGTGCTTACTAATTTATTTGATGCCCCCAAACTCCCAAAACACGTTTTTGCCACATTATAACAGAGAATGTGGAGGATTGGAGAGGTGAAGTAACTTCTCCAAGGTCACGTCATCAACAAACTCCCAGCCAGGCCTAGAACCAAGTCAGCCAGGTCCCTGCCCAAGCCGGTGCTTGTACCTGGTTGGTGCCTGCACAAGGGTCTCCCACTCTGAAGCCCTGTGTGTTCCTCCCCCCTTTTCTATCTTTTCCCTCCTAGGCAGGGCTGGGGGGATGCAGAAAGGCTGGGGCCAGCAGAGTGGTGGCAAGTCAGGTCTCCCTGCAATCTGGCTGTGTGAGCTTTGACAAGTCATTCAACCTCTCTGTGTCTCAGTTTTCTCAGCCACAAAACAGGAATTATAATAATAGCAATCTTAGACGTATTGCAGTAAGGCGTGAAAAATGCTTAGCATCTGGCATAGAACGAGCACAGCTGGCTCTCCGTCTCTGTGGGTTCCACATCTGTGGATACAACAGACTGCAGAATGATACCATCAGAGGGAGAAAACATTTCACTAAGTCCCAAAGAAAGCAAAGCGTGCATTTGCCAGTCACCAAGTACTACGGTGAATCCATGCAAATAAAGTGACGTGTAGGCGTGATTAGGTGTGGCCAGTCACCTAGAGGTGATTGGAGTATATGGGGGGAGGAGCACGGATTATGTTACAATGCAAATACTACCCAGTTTATGTCAGGGACTTGAATATCCTCAGATTTTGGTATCCTTAGGGGTCCTGGAAGCCATCTCCCCAAGCTAATCAATAATTGTTAGTTATTATTCTGTGCATGTAAAAAGCCTAGCAATTAATAGCTGCTCTTGATGTTATTACAGCCGAGCCCGTGTCCTGGTACATTCCAGATTCCCATGGAACTTTTGACAATAAGGCAGCAAGGTCCAGCCTCGGAACTAGGCCGGGAGGGGAAGCCGGAGCCTGTTCTCTCCCAGGCTGAAGACTTCTGCTTCCTTCCCTGTGGGCAGCTTTCCACAGAAGCCTACCCAAACTGACAACTGTATACCAGACCCTCTTGAGTCCAGAGAAATCGAAGAGCCATAGGGTCTCCCTGCCTTTCTTCAAAATTGTCGGAATCATTCGAAACATGATGTTTACCATTGTAACCATTCATGAGTCCAATGTTGTGTGTTCAGCACTATCTGAACCCCCAAACTTTTTCATTATCCCCAGCAAAATCTCTGTACCCATGAAACAAATACTCATCTTTCTCCTCCCCCAAGCCCTGGTCTCTTCTATCCTGCCTTCTGTCTCTAACCACATTTGAAAAGAATTTTTTTTTAATTGTGGGAAAATACACACAACATAAAATGTACTACTTCAACAATTTTGACGTGAACAGTCCCAATAGGTACATTCACATTTCCCACAACCATCACCACCATCCACCTCCAGAACTTTTTCCTTTTCCTAAAGTGAAACTTCGGCCCCTTTAAACCCTAAGTCCCCACCCTTCCTCCCCTCAGCCCCTGGTGACCACTGTTCCTCTTTCTGTCTCTCTGAATCTGACTGTTCTGGGTACCCCAGATAAGTGGAATTGTACACTATTGCGACGGACTTATTTTAGTTCGCATAATGTCCTCCAGGTCTGTCCCTGCATAACGCATGTCAGATTTCCCTTTCCAAGGCGGAGAATATTGCAGTGTGTACTGACATGCTGTGTGTCTCTGTTCCCTCGTGGGGGTGCTTGGCTGGCTTCCGGCTTTGATGTGGGTAGCACTGCTGTGAGCGTGGGTGCACGTTGCTTCCTGTCTTTGAGCTGCTGTGGTCTACAGTGGAGGATGGACAGGTAGATTTCACCTGCAAGTTGCCCTCAGCGAGCCTATTTCACCTGTAAAATAGGAGTTTCCTTACACCCTGTAGGGGTAAATGAGGTGATATGTGGTTTAGGGCAGCGCTGGCCATGCTGCAGATATGAACGTTAGCTCAGCTGTAGCTGCTGCTGGTGGGCAGAGGGTGTCCAATGAAGAGACAACTGTGAGCAGGGTGGTTAGCTAAAGCTTGCTCATGAACTTCCTGGCAAATAGGAAGACCTTGATCTTCCCAGTGAAGATACAGACTCAAGTCCCACCGCCATGGCAGGGAAGAGGTGGGCCTGCCACATAGCTCTCTGGGGCTTCTGGCTCGGATCTGGTGAGCAGGGGAGGGCAGGCACCTATGAAATCCCACCACCCCCCACCATGTCTGTAGAACTGCCCTGGGGGCAAAAGCAAGCACACTTGTCCCAGGCCAGTTAGTGTGGGAGGGGAATCTGGGAAGACAGGGTGAGGAAGGGTGTGCCCACTGAAATAGGAGCAGCCCGGGCAGGAGCCCCAGGGAGGGGGCGGAGCGTCTGCAGGAGACCAGGGAGGCAGCCTCTGGGGCGTGTGCAGGGCAGGGTGAGGCCAGGTCACTGAGGACGGAGCAGGGGGCCCTGCCCAGTCCCGCTCAGGGCCTGAGAGGGCTCTGATGCGCCGCCCAAGGTGGTGGTGCTTCCCGGAGGTTAGTCAGACTGATTGGACTGAGGTGCTGCCTGGCAGCTGTTTTCCTTCCTTCGAAACACAGGCAGCATTTTAAAAATTATATGTGTGTTTTACCAACATCACATACGTAGTTCAAGAAGTCAGTTCTGCAAAGCCAATTCCCCTGCACCCCCAAAACATACTACCCGGAGACAGCCATGTCCAGTATTTCTCCCATGTTCCCAAATGCTGTGTTTAAACATCTCCTCATTTCTCACTGTGAGGGATGCCCTGTTCGCCTCCTATTAGGGAAGAGAAGGACTCAGCTCTCTCCTCTCACAGCCACTCCACGCTCCTCCCACCTTCCATCTAGTCCTAACATGATTTGGGTTGGATTAGTGTTTATGATGCGGTCAGTTACTGCCCAGTCCTATCAGATTATGATTCAATTTTTGCTCTTGTATGACTTATTCTTTCTGAACTAAGGGGCCTCATTTTAAAATACTATTTGCTTCTAAGTACAGTAGCCCCCCCACAGTTGACCACCTACACTGACCACCTCCTGAAGCTGACCTTATTTTCACAGATCAGACACACACCACACGTACGGTAGGCCTAGTCCCTTATATGAACCATCTCTGTATGTTGACTGGTTTGTCACAGGCCCTTGGGTGGTTAACTTACAGAGGTTCTGCTGTACACGCTTGTCCCCTCTGTGGGAAAAGTAAGCCTCCTCTCAGAATCTTCATCAAAAGACAGGACCCCTCCTTGCTCTCTTTGGGGTGCAGGTACTTCTCGCTCCTTTCCTCTCCCCCCATCTTCTCTCACTCCCTGCTTTCTCCTCGCTCTTTCTCATTTCTTCCCCCCACTCTTTCCTTTCTTTAATATGAAATTAACTTATACTCTCATATGCTTAAAAAAAAAATGAAACAAAGAATCTTCAGGCCCATCAGAGAATCCGTCCATTTGCCTCCTTCCTTCTGGAGTCCTCCCTGGTTCTCCTCTTTCACTGGTTCTTGGCCTGCTATCGTCCATTCATGGAGCCCAGGATAGATCAGTGGGGCCCCTGATGTAGACAGGTGGGTAGAATCAGAAGCATCTTAGCCCGATTATCATAATTATCTATATAGATTCTACTCAGAAGATACCAACTGTGTGCTCCTAGGTACCAGAGAGGTCCGATGCCAGGGGCTGTGGATGTGGAGATGAGTTAGATGCCATCCCTGCCTTCAAAGGGCTCTGAGCCAGTGGGGTAAACACTGTGTCGGGCCAGAGATGAGCTTGGGGAGGGACGGGCGCTCAGGAGAGAAGCCCGTACTTCCCTCAGCCTCTGGAAGGGCCAGGAGCTGGAAAGGCATCCTGGAGGAGGTGACGCAAACGAGCCTCGACTTGTCAGGAGCGTTTTCTAAGAGCGCTGGGAAGGGACTGCAGGTAGGAGAATGTCATCTACACAGTCACGGGAGCGTGACGAAGCAGAACTCCTTCTGGGAATGTCAAGTAATTAATTAATAATGATCATGAGAAAGGATTCCAGTTGAGGGATAGGCAGGGTCTTCTGTGCCAGGTAAAGGGCCTGAGGGCAGTGCCACAAAAGGATTTTAAGAAGAGATGACAGGGCCAGGCCTGAATTTTTTAAGAGGCAGGATGGCTGCCCTGTGTCAGATAGGGTGGGGGAGACACAGGCTCTTGAGGGTCACCTCGTGGTCTAGCCTGAGCGAGCACTGGCACAAGATGCGGCACAGGGCCCGAGAGGCCTTATGTAGACAGACTCACCTTGGGGATCGGGGACAATGCAGGGAAGTTGACCGATAACTCCCAGGTGTCCAGAGGAAAGGGTGTTTCCATGTTACCTGTGTCTCCTGGGAAACCTGAAGCCACTCTGTGCTGAGAGGAAGGCCACTCCAGGAAGGTGAGGCACCAGAAGTGGCTCACCATCTGCTGAGCGGATGGATGGACACCCGGAGGTGGAAGGGGCAGGACCGGGCCTTGGGCCTCCAGAAATTAGAGGCAGAGGCAGAACTGTAAGGCTGTGAGGAGGGAAGGGATGGGACAGCCTGGTCGGGAAGGGCGTGTCGAGACTCAGGCAGTCCTTGGCTTAAATACCCACTTGCCACCTGCATCCTAAGCCTCAGTTTCCACATCTGCAGAGTGAGGACCGTAATCCCAGCTCCTTTATGGGGCAGTTGGGAGGATTACAAGAGACCTTGGCTGTACAGTGCTTGGCGTGGTGCCTAGAACATAAGAAGTGCTTCATTTTGTGACTTCCTATTTTTTGTCTTGGGAATTAAGAGCTGCTTCAAAAGCTATGAGACTTGACCTCCAAGGACGAGTAAACAGGGCTGGCTGCATAGGCATGGGGCCCGTGCAGGCCCCCCAGGGCTCTGCGCCCAGAAGGGCCCCTTGTGTGTTTGAATCTCTGTTGTGCCATCTTCGAGTTCTTAACAAGTTTTGAATGAGAGGCCCCCTGCACGGGACTCCGTAAATTTGGTAGCTGTGCTGTGTGGAGGAGACCACAGGGCAGAGAAGAGGCGGGAGTACTTTCGAACCAAAGGGCCCTGAGCAAAGGAGTGCCGGCCTGCCCCAGGAGTAGTCAGGGTGAGGGCAGTGCTCCCCATTGGACAGTGGTAGAAGTTCAAAGTGGAAACTGGTGAAAGCACAGAGGTGACAGGGAGGAGTCTGGACGGCATGTACTGTACACGGGGACCTCCAAACGTCTAAGGTCAGTGATGGTCAGACAGGACACCTGTGGAACTGGAGGTGGAACGCTGTGGGAAGTGCTATGGCCCGCATTTTACAGGAAAAACTGAGATCCAGAGGGGTGACATAAAGAGGGCTGCAAAGCGATATCTACGTCCCTAAATACTTTCACCTTTGTGAACTCCTTTCTCCAGGGAAGTATCTATGTGTGCATGTGTACATAATGTAATTATATGTTGCCGCTGCTTTGGTGTAACAGCAAATATGTCACTATTCTCTACTAAAACTTTTTTTTTATTTTGAGACAGTCTCTCACTTTATTGCCCTGGGTAGAGTGCTGTGGCAGCTTCAAACTCTTGGGCTCAAGTGATCTTCTTGCCTCAGCCTACTGAGTAGCTGGGACTACAGGTACCTGCACAACATCCAGGTAGTTTTTCTTCTATATTTAATAGAGACAGGATCTTGCTTTTACTCAGGCTGGTCTCAAACTCCTGAGCTCAAGCAATCCACCTGCCTCAGCCTTCCAGAGTGCTAGGATTACAGGCGTGAGCCACTGTGCCCACCTTAAACATGTTCTTTGACCTGAACTCTGGTGGGTGTTCTGCCCACAGGCTGAATGAGCACGACATCTGGATGTAGGTCTTCAGAACACAGGTGGCAGCCAGAATTTCAGGGCCTCCCTGGAATGGGTGGGCAGTCCTCTTTCTCCTCCGGGGGATGCCAGCCAGTCCCGCAGGCCCCTTCTTCTGGAGCCTGCTGTACCACCAAGCACTTCGCATCCCCATTTCCTGTCTGAGTTTGGAGCTAGAAGGTGGGGATGACTAAAGGGTGGAGAAGAGATCTGTGAATGTCCAGGGTCTGGGGGGAAAAATATCCAAGGTCTCATATCGGCAGGTGTCTGTGACTTTAGCCCTAGTGTCACCTACACTTTCAACCCCAGGGCTGCCTGCTTGCCCCACCCATGGGGAAGGCAGGGAGGCTGAGTCAGCGGCGGCGGCTGGCGACGGTGTCTGGAGAGGAGAAACACCAGCGTCTGTCTGTCTATGGGGGTTCCAGGGAGACTTTCCTTTGTGTGTCAGCTGCTCACATAGCCCGGAGATGGGCAGAGTGTCCACAGGGCAGTCCTGCTTCCCCTCCTGCCTGAGGCTGGCCTCAGTGTCTCCTCACTGGCCTTTTCTTTCCTCCCCCAACAGAGGCAGGATGGTGACAGGATGGCCTGACCCATGGGCTTCAGTCCAGTCCTCCCATCTTCCCAGCTTTAGCCACTGGAGGTACCTGGGTTGGGGAGCAAGAGACATCATGGGGAGGGGGAGGGGCATCTAGTTGGGAAAGGAAAAAGGTCTGGTCTAGCTGTCGGGATACACACCACCCTTCAAATCAGACCCCTTCCCCCTAGGAATTTATGCATGAATAAATGACTTTCAAACTCCAGGTCTTAGAGGTCACTCCCTTTCTGCTCTCCAATCCCCAAGGCAAGGTGACAGATAGAAGCTAACTGCTTCTAAAATAGGAGGGACAGGATCAGGAGCGATACCAGCAAGGACTTTTGGAGCAAGGCATCAGAATAGGGGCTTGCTGCGTCCACTTTACTTGGACCTGGGATTGCAGAAAGGAAACCTGCATGTAAGTTTGGACAAAAGCTACTTGGGAAGTTCCCACTTCGTTGCCCCTGTTTTGTCTATGAAAGCCGAGGGTTCGTTGTGATGAAGGATGATGTTTAGAATCACAGTGGCACAGGGGAGGAGTGATCTGAGTGGGGTTTTGCAGACACATTATGAGGCAGCCTGTGGCCACTATGATTTTTGGAGGAAAGAGTAACAGCTGATGTTTAGTTCCCATGGTCCAGGTACTGGGCTTAGCTCTCTATTTAAAACAACCTTGTTCATTTTACATCCACCTAGAAAGCAGGTGCCTCCGTTAGGATGAGCCAGGTATGCTGCAGGGATCATAAAGACGCGAAGGTTTATTTCTTGCTCACACTCTGTGTCAGGGCGCAGGGAGAAGTGTAGCAAATGGTGAATCTGAGAACCCCGGGGGGGGGGGGGCTCTGAAAGGCCGGGAGGGCCAGGAGGGCGGGGTCCAGAGCCTGGAACTCAGAAGACGGTGAAGGAGTCAGAGTGAGGAGAGCGCTGGAAAGATAAGCAGGAGGGGCAGAGATCAGGCCCTGTTCTTGGAGATTCCAGGGGCGCAGCAGTCTCCAGCCAAGGTAACAGCCAGCTCAGCTCGGAGTGCAGCTGCTGGTGTGGAGTTAAGGCCAAGGTCCCTGAGCCCGCGGAGGTCAAAGGTCCTGCAGGTGGGGCACTGCCTCTGTCCCTGGGGAGGGAGGGGGCTGTGGAAGGCAACTGCAGGCCCGGTTCAGGCTGTGCAGCTTCCTGGGCTGTAAGTTTTACCAGTAAAACTGGTAAGTGATATTTTTTCATAGTCAAACGTGGAAATATAACATATAAGATTTCTGAGAAGGGTGTGTGGGGAGGCCCATGCGGCTCCACGGTGGGGAGCTGTGGACAGCCTCCTCCTGAACACCAGTGAGGATGGCAGCCAGGAGGACGGGAGACGCCAGTGACAGTGACTGTCCACACTCCTGAGAGGTTACCAGGTGCCAGGCGCTGCTCCAGACCCTTTTCCTGTTAAGCTTCTTCAGTTCTCTCGTGACTCCCTACAGGGATGTGTCATTTTTATTCCCACCTTACAGAGGAGAAAGCAGCGCAGATGAGATGAACTTGGCCATGAGGTTGCACCAGGAACAAGGGTCACAGGTGAGGTGTGGACTGAACGCAGGTAAACAGGCTTCAGAGCCCACAGTCCTGATCTTCACGCCAAGTGGAGAGCTTTCCCCACTGGGGCTGCCAGCAGACTCGCTCAGGGCGGGGCGGGTGGAGGGTCTGTCAAAGTGGAACATCCAGTCCCTCCCCTAGAGTTTCTGATTCGGGTAAGTCCAAGTTGGAGTCCAAGAACTTCCATTTCTGAGGAGTTCCCAGGTGCTCCTGGAGCTGCCTGTCCCCAGGCTACACTCTGGGAGCCCCTGCTCTGCGTCACACTGCCCCACAAGCAGGTGCACACAGCACCTCACCAGCGCACAGTGGGCCTGCACCTCCTTTACAGTCTGTGTGTGTTTATGTCACAGTGCAGTAGGGGACTAAAATTCGGGTAGCACTAAAAGGCAAAAAAGAAGCCCAGCCCCCTTCTCGGCCCTGAGGTGTGTGGAATGTGGAAAAACAAACCATCCCACAGAGAGAGCAAGGGATGCAGGTTCCACTTAAGATCTGGAGACGGGCATGCACGGTGCTGAGCTGTTACATGGAGGGTATTTGGTGTGAGACAGGGAACTGCAGGGGCATGGAAGGGAGAGGGGACAGAGGAGGCAGCAGCAGTGGGCAAGAATGAGCCAGAGTGGGGTGGCAGTGGGGTGCGGCTGCTCCCTAGACGGCAGTGCAGGAGAGCAGTGCAGACAGGTGGTCCCCGCAAGGCCTCCCCCTCCTCTGTCAGAGCCTTCCCACAGCCTAGTGATGACAATAAAATAAGAGCTGATACCTAAATAGAGGTCTTGGGAAGGGAAGACAGAGAGGTTTGGAGGGAGGCAAAATCAGGTGTCAGTCTCTGCAGAGCCAGCTTTTAAAGGCATGAATTCACGTGTAGCAGAAGTGGCTGACCTTCCGCCTTCAGAAGACAGTCTTCCACCCATCTGACTCATCGCCTTTCCCTGAGTGTGTGGGCCACCTCGGTTCCCCACCCGCTGTCTCTCCTGCAGTTTGCAGTCCAGCTTAATTAAGAGCTCTGCCGGCCGATTAGTCTCAATCACCTCTCTAATTGGGCACCAGCTGTGTTTTCTCTTGACAAGGACTCCTTTATGGAACTTCTAAACTGCATTACATGAAAAAAAAACAACAGTTTCAGGGATATATGGTCATAAAACCAGGAACACTTGTTTTCTACAGAAATGAAGAGTTCATCTCTTTCTATGTTTCAGAAAATATTTTCTGAAAAGTTGGCAAGGAGGGTATTGAACAGCAAAGTCTTCATTTGTTTATGCTCCGAATGTGAACACTGATTGTGGTTTTGCATAATCACAGGTGTTCATGCTTAAAGACTTGGGAAGTTTCCTGGCAGAAAAGCAAGACTGGAGGAATTGAAACGTGAATGGCTCCATTTAGGAACAGCCACCAATGATTGACAGAATCACTATTAGTAGCTAATGCTAGCTGAGCTCTTCATGTGGGCTTAACCCTGTGCCAAGCACTTGACGTGGATTATCTTATTTAAACCTGACTGTTGCCTTCATGGCCTTATGAGGGAGGTATAAATGTTCACCCCATTTTCATAGATCAGGAAACCAAGGCCTGGAAAGGTGAAAGAATTCATGTTCAAGGTCACACAACTCACCAATAATTGGCTGGCCTGGAACTGAAACCCAGGTCTTTGTCATGCCCAAATTCCTTTCTGCTTCTCTCCGACTAAACAATACCATTAACTTGTGGAGCTAAAGTGCTCCATTTGCAATGCTTGCACTATCAACCACAAGACCTCTGACATTTGCACAGAGCTGGGTAGTTGCTGAGTTCTGGGTGTGCTGCCTCTTGTGATATGACAGCCCTGTGCAGGAAATAAAACAGTCGCCACAATCCCCAGAGAACTGAGATTTCAAAGGGCCAGGTGCACATGACCAGTGGGACGCCAAGTCAGACCTCTCTGATTCCTGCTCCGAATCCAGTGTTCACCCCATTGCTTCCCCTCTCAATGTGGAGCTTCCCCTCGAAGAAGGGTAACACACACATACAGACAGTGGGCCCAGCTTTTTATGTTACCCTCCTCTGTCTGTTGACCAGTTTGTAACAGTCCCTTGGGTGGTCAACTTACAGAGCTTCTACTGCATATAAAGATGTGTATATATTTCCAGCCATTCATTTCTTCCTTCATCCTTTCATTCATTCTTTCAGTCCTATTGCTTTTTTTTTTCCTGTCCTGATTAGTCGTGTGTTTACCTGACTGCTACCTGCTATCCCTTCCTTGGGCTATAAGCCCCATGAGAATAAAACCATGTCCTTCTTGATAATTATATTTCCAGGGAAATATAAATATAAACTATATTTATAAAATATAAATATTTGTAAAATATAGATATAGTTTAGGGAACTTAGGAGCTTCTTAATGTTTATTGTTGAACATATTTAAATAAGTATCAATTCATTTGCTCAATAAACATTGGTTGAGCACCTAGGATGTGCCAGGGACAGTTGGGTCTGAGGGACACGGCATGGATCAGGACAGGTACGGTTCCCGTCTTCCTGAAGCTTTTGTTCTAGTGTGTGTGAGTGGAGGGAGGGAGTGTTACACACAAGTAAATAAGATCATTGCTGCTCATCGAGACTTGTGTCAGGTGGGACCTAACAGAGTGATGGGACAGAAAGTTCTTGTCTGAAAGCTGTTCACACACCATCGGGGCAGGCCTCTCAGTCAGCAGGGAGTCTCCATCTCAGGGGAGCGGTGGAGCCTGGGCAAGCCCGGGCAAGGAAGTCATCCCAAGAAGCACCTCCATGATTTTTTTGTTTTGTTTTGTGTTTTGAGATGTAGTCTCACTCTGTTGCCTCAGCCTAGCTCACAACAACCTCACACTTCTGGGCTCAAGTGATCCTCCTGCTTCAGCCTCCTGAGTAGCTGGGACTATAGGTGCCCACCATGATGCCCAGCTAGTTTTTCTGTTTTTAGTAGAGACAGGGACCTGCTTTTGCTCAGGTGATCTGGAACTCCTGACTTCAAGGGATCTTCCTGACTCAGCCTTCCAGAATGCTAGGATTAGGGTGAGCCATGGTGCCTGGCCCATCCCAGTGGCTTTGGAGACAAATGGGAGTTCTCTAGGAAAGGGATGGGGAAGATCCCAGGTGTGTGCAGGGACGGGGGGCAGGAGGCCAGCTGGCACCATGCCAGGGGTGACTGATCCTTGATGTGGGGCGGGGTAAGACAGGTATGGATCTGGTCCCAAAGTGCCCTGCTGGGATGGCTAGCTCTATTTGTCAACTTGGGTACGCTCTAGTACCCAGATGTTCAGAAACTAATCCAGGTATTGCTAGGTAGTTATTTACACATACGGTTAACATCTACAATCAGTTGACTTTAAGTAAAGGAGATTATCCATAGTAATCTGGCTGGGCCTCATCTGATCTGTTATAGGTCTTAAGACCTAACCTGAGATTTTTCTGGAAAGAAGAAATTCTGAGAAATTCAGCTTAGCACCTGCCCAAGACTTTCCAATTGGCTGACTTCCCTGACAGCTGTTAAACATGTCTAGCTAGACCTCTGGGAGCCAATTCCTTCAAGTCCATCTCCTGACCCATAGGTAGGTGGGTGGGTAGAGACACACACACATGGACAGGCTCCTCATGGCTGCCTGGTTCTGTCCTGCTTGCAGACCCCTGCCTGCCTGATGCATGTCTGTCCAGCCTTGTGGCTTAGACACCATCCTTAAGGTGACGGTTTGGGTTTTTAAAATATCGCTCCAGCTGCAGTGTGGGATGGGTGGGAAGGGGCAAGACTGGAGGCTGGGAGACTGCCAGGTGGGAAGCAGTTGCCTGAACTAAGTCACAGCAGTGAAAACGATCTAGAAAAAGGGAACCAATTCCGTGATGAAAGCAGATTCGGCAAACCTTGGTGTCTCCATAGAGGGTGGGGGGAAGGGAGTGCTGTGAGCCCCGGGTCCTTGAATGTCTTGGCACATGAAATGTAAATGTCACAGAAGCGGGGTCTGTGTCCTGCCCCTGCTGTGCTCTCTACTTCTAGAACAGGACCTGGCACCTGGAAGGTGCCCTTCACACATTAGTGGGAGGAAAGGTGGTGCAGCTCTCAGAGGCTCAGTTCACAGGTGGGCGGGGGGCGAGGGGAGGAACATACGGGGAGTGCTGTCCTGCAGCTGGGGAGAGATGAGCCCAGGAAGCCGGACAGCCAGGTCCTCAGGCCCAGAGGGAAGCTGGAAAGATGACCCATGCACGGGAGAGGGTTCCGGGGCTGTGACCGAGCACCAAGGCACGAGTGTGGGAATCGTACCTGAACCCAGGGCAAAGTCGCCCTCAGAGGGTGTGGAGTGAGGAGAAAGGAGCTTGGGGACTAAAATCTTAGAAAAATTGTGACATTTAGGGACTGGAGCAGGGAAAGAACTTGTCTAAGGAGAATTAAAGGAGTGGCCAGAGGGGGAGGAAGGGAATCAGAGGACTGGGCAGAGAGCACTGTGCAAGGGACAGAGCGCTTCCACGGCTCTGAGAGGGCAACATTGACACTGATAGCGGTGACCTTGGCCAGAGCGTCTCTGCCGGGGGTGGAGGGGACAGAGGTCAGACTGCAGGCATTTGAGGAGGGCACAGGGAATGAGGTAGGGGAGTCTCCAGGGTCTTTTCCAACCTTCCTACCAAAAGGTGGTAGCTCATGACCAGTCTCATTTGGAAGGGCCTGAAACTGCCACATACAAAGGACTTGGTTCCAAGTCACCCGCCAAGGGGCTGTGCCACAAGACAGGGGCTGTCCAGACCACACACTACCTTTTGTAACTTGGCAGGACAGGGACTTTGAAAAGGATGGTTGTGCAGGGTGGGGCCTGGGCCTTGTCAAGGCTGATCACAGCCCCCAGGACGTGCCGGGCGAGAGTCTCCAGGACGTGCGGGAACATTTTCTCAAGGGGAACCACCTTCTCTTGAAACAGCTTGTTCTGCTGAGTTGACAGGAGAGAGGAATGGGGACTCCTCAGTCCCGGGCCTTGTGCCAAGACATGAAGTGAAGACGCCAGGAGGCTGAGTCTGGCTGCAGCCTCCGGGCCCTGTGCGGGCCACACTGGCTGTCTGCCTTCTCGGGGCACTGGAAGGTGGCTGGCGGGGTTGGGTCTGTTCCTGTACTCTGCTTCTAGAACAGGACCTGGCACCTGGAAGGTGCTGCTGCTGTCTGAGGCCCGGCTCACCGGTGGGCGGGGTAGGTGAGGCCGAATCAGTTTCAAAGTACACTGACAGAGACTTCCAGGGAACAGGCCCTGTATTCGTGATTTTACATACTTGCATTTATTTAATCTTCACAGTATTCTATTTAAAAAAATATGGTGATTGTCCTTATTTATGGATGAAAACCCTGGAGCTCAGACAAGTCACCTGCCCAAGGCTCCACAGCTTGTGGAAGGGCAGGGACACGTAGCTCTAGAATCTGCAGTAGAGTGTCCATGTAGTCCTGGGGTACAGGTCCCAACCCTGGACACAGGCAGGGATGAGGGTACAGGTCAGGCCTCCCTCTCCAGCTCTGGGGCCTTCGGGGAATCACACTCTCTGCAACTCTGCTTCCCCATCTGTGCAATGAGGGTCATGCTGCCCTCCTCACAGGATGACGGCAAATGCCTCGCGAAGCACCTCACGGGGCTCCCAGCCCGGCGAGGTGCCCCTCGTGTCAGTTCCTTTCCCCTTTTTGTCGTTTGGTGACCCTTGGTCTGCACTGACAAGTTCCAAGAGAGGGCAAGAGCCCTGAACTCAGAATCAGAAGCACTGACAGCCCAGCGCTGCTCCTGAGACCTACTTGGGACTTTGAACAAGTCACTTTTCCACGTCAGAGGCTCAGCTCTAAAATATGGGAAGGTCAGTTTAGTCCAGGATGGTGCTGAGCCCCCCTTGTGCTCCCCTGCAGGCGTCACCGATGGGTCACAGCCTTCTCTGTCACTGAGCCAGACCACCCCCGAGAAGGCTTCTCAGCACAGACTTCCTACAGGCTGGCCACCATTCTGCCAGGGGGCAGCTGTGCCATGGGCTAAGCCCCCATGTTTCAGGAGCACACGTGCTCAGATGCAAAGCCTCTGATAAAGGGAGCATATTACTCTCAGCACGTATTTGTATTACTAGGGAGAGGTTCTGCTGGGAGCCCGAGCACGCACAGGTGAGGTTGTTGCTGTAGTTTTCTGTCTGGGGTTTTCTTCTGTGCTAACTTGGGTATGACGTAGATGAATAAGCCTGGGGTAGAAGGTTGTTTGGGTGCATCCTGAGAAGAACAGATAAGGGGACAGTTAGTATGAGGGAATTACCTCTCAGCCCAATAGAGACAGGAAGTATCATGCTGGGAAATGCACTGGCTAACTCCCATTGTCGCAGCTGGGAGATGGCAGAGCTGAGATTCAAACCCGACCAGGTGCACCTCCAGAGCTGAGAACAACACCACAGAAGGCCAAGTCCGTTTGTTTAGCCCCCAGATTGTTACTGAACGCTGGCCGACTCTGCATCAGCCACTGTTTTCAATGCTGAGAATGCTACAGTGAAGGGAAATTGTCCAAATGCCCTGCCCTTGTGGGACTTGTAGCGGAGGGTGACATTTATTGAGCACCTGTTGTATGCACTGTACTTTACCAGCACTGGAGCTACAAGGTCCAATATCAGTGGCTCTTCTTGGCAGGAATATATATTTGCAACTTAGCTCTGTGGTTTCTTAGTAGATAGAGGAAGCCACTGCTTTGTCCTCAGTTTTCTCATCTATAATAAAACATGAAGATAATGACAGCTACTTCTGAGGGTTTCTGTGAGGCTTAAACAAAACAGTATTGTAAAGCACACAGTACTGCAAATTTTGGGCACTCCGTAAATTGTACCTAGCATTATTAATTCTGCATCTCGGTAACTCTGTGAAGTAGGTACTATTTCCTCCACTTTTCACAGAAGGAAATCGAGTCTCAGAGAGGTTAGGTAACTTGCCCAAGGTCACACAGCCAACCAGCGGTAGAACTAAGATAAGCCCAGGACGACTTGATTCCATTGCACAAATATAACAGTGTGGCCACGTGTTTTCCAAATTCACAATTGGACTAGCGGCAGGGCAGCAGAAAACTGTGTTCCTCTTTGGCGTCTTATGCAACAAACCATATGGACCCTCACGCTCTTACATAACCAGCCCAATGCTAACAAGAGGAAGTTTAACAACAACACAAAAAACAGATCACATTCACAACAGACCACCATATGCTCTGCCATTCCCTGACAGCAGCCGTCCCGACTCCTACTCGGGCGCCCACAGAAACCTTCTCCACAAAAACAGTTTCATTCCCAACTGACTCAAACGATTGATGCCTTCGTAAAAATAAGGGGGCGGGGAGGGGAAAAGTCCATGCTCCTTCAAAACAAATCAGTCTTACTAACCCCTCGGTAACGTCCAGAAAGTCTCAGCCTCTACCTGTGGGCCTTGCTCAGGCTTAGCTCGGGAGTCTCAATTTGCTAAGGCTTTCTGGAACTGAACCCAATTCTGGAAGGCTGGGCTGACAGTGAACGTCAGGGCTCCCAGGCACGCTCAGCCAAGCACCAGCTTCCTAGTCCCGCTCTCCTGCCTCCTTCAACCATTCCAGTCCATTTCCCTGCCTGCAGCCACCACAATCCTGCTAACGTGCCCGTCTCCTCCTGCATCTCCACGGCATCACTCACACCAGCGTGCCCTTGTATGGCCAGGTGGCTTCCACACGCCTCCTGGCTCATGGTGCTGCTTGCTCCACCTGTCCAGCCCCCTGGGCGCTCCTCTCCCCGTCCTCTGGGCTCCAGCAACACCAGCATCCCCTCTGTTCCTCAAGGCCTTGCACTTGCCCTCCCCCTGCTCAGCCCGTCCATCCCCCTTCCACTCACTTCTCATCTTCTGAATCTCAGCTTAACTTTCACATCCCAGAGAAGCTTCCTGGCCCCCACAGTCACCATCCAGTGTCCCTGTCTCTCAGAGCACTTCATCTTTCTCCTCCACGGCCCTGATCTCAATTGGTTGTGAGCTTCCGGGGCACCATGACTTTACAAGGCCGGGATTTGTGTATTTCCCCCCCTTTTCTGTTTGGTTTGTAAGTTCTCTGGGAGCAAGATCAAGAATCTTGCACACAGTAGGAGCTTAACGGACATGTGATGGGTCAGGAGAGAAATGGCAAAGTGAAGGAGAGAGCTCAGACCAAAGGGAGCAGGAGGAAGCCGCACAGCACAGCACCCTGCCAGCCAGCGGGCAGCAGGATGACCAACTTGATGCCCAGCAGCGGCTGGAGCTGCCGCAGAAGCTTTTAGGGACTTGAGAATAGCAGTGGCTTCACTGTAATAATTAATCACCAAGTCCCGCCCACACCTACGGAAGGCCCCTCAGCAAGGGGAAAGGAAACTGAGATGTAAGCTGCCAGGGCGACTTCTGAAACCAGAGACCTCAGCCACTGTGGCTACCAAGATAAGGGTCGTAGGAACAGAAAGACTGGTCACAAGGGAGCCCAAGCTCAGTGAGTTATGGGTATAAATCTAGGGTCCCTGTCCAAGACCTGGTCCTGAGCTCAGCCAGAGGATATTTCAATTTTCTCCACCTGTCTCTGCTGGTGAATTCCCGGGTCCAGAGGCAAAGAAGTTGTTCAGGGGCAGGAGATCAACGTGAACTGGGAAACCACATGGCAAGTTCATCAGTGCACAGCCCTGGAAAGCTCAGCACTGGAGACTCGGCTCAGCGGTGCCCACGGAGTGACATCTGGGAGCCAGGGAGGTGGCAAGGTGAACGAGACAGAGGCCCCTCATCTCAGAAAGTCCCCTGGGCAAGTAGTGGCAGACTGACACCTGTACAAATGACACTTAGATTATCAAGGGACAGAAAGTGCAACGGAAACGTGGTTTTGAGGGGAGGTGGCTTAAGCTTGGAGGAGAGGAGGAAGGGGATAAGAAAGGAGGGTTATTAGGCAGCGTGGAGTGTGCCAGGCCTTGTGAGGAGCTTCAGAGATGGGGTGGAGGGGCACACTTGAGGGTGCAGAGTACAAGACTCCATGGCCTGGCTGGAGATGGTGGCAGGGGCCCTTGACTTCCTCCAATGAGGGGCCTGGTCCTCCTGGGAAGGTGGTGGGAGCGGTCAGCAGCTTCACGCTTTAGCATCTCTGCAAACGGCAGGTCCACTCACAAGCCCCAGGGAAGCTGTTCCATTGGGCAGGGTGAAGACGGCACCTGGAGACAGAAGCAGCACATTAATACATTAAAAACATAAATCTCCCCTCAGATGTCTGCCTGGCTCACTTCCCCATTCCTGACTATTCTATCTAAACAGCACCCCTTTCATTCCCTGCCCCCCACGCAGCTTTATTCTTCTCCACAGCCCTCCCCCTACCTTTCATTTCACATATTTACGCGTTCACCTTTCCATCACATGCTTCTCTTCTGATCCTTCACGGGGCTGAGATTTTTGTCAATTTTAGCTCGACCTTGTATCAGCCCTGCTGGAATAATGCCTGGCATGGCAGGTCTGCCCTGCATGTGTGTTGGATGCCTGGATGAGAGGGTGGGTGGAGGAACGGGTGGAGGGATGGTTAACCATGTGCTAGAGAGTCACCGGAGTCCCAGGACCCGATTTACAGGTGCACGTCCACCATTTCCAGCTGTGTGATTGGGGTCACTTCTCTAAGCCTTAGTTTCCTTGTCTGGGACCTGGAGCCAGGTTAACAGAATTAGACTCTGTCTCAAAAAAAGGGCGGGGGGGAGAAGGAAAGACTCCTGCCCTTCCCCTCCATAGCAATGTTGTGATGATCAAATCAGAAAGTGCCTGGGAAGCTGCTTCGTAAAACTGCCAGATGTAGTTCAAATGCCATCAGCAATGGTGACTATACTTCAGAAATAAAGGACTTGGAGGTAGTGACATGTCTGGGAAAGGGAGGCCTGGCTTCACTCTCGTCCCCATCCTATGTAACCTGGACTACGTTAGTCCCTAGTTTCAGCTGCATAACGGGGAGCAGACCTTTCTTGACCCAAGGAAGGTTCTGGACCAAATCACTTCTCAAAAATCCTTTCCTGCATTGAAAATCTAAGAATCAAATACTAGTCGCTTGATTTGTAGAAAACATTCTACTTTCTAAAACCCTTTCTGGCTCCTCACCTCCAGATTCCTCACTGACATCTCAGGAGTAGGACAAGGGGGAACGTAGAGCTTCCATTTTACTAATGAGAAAATTGAGGCTCCAAGAAGTTACACATCTTTTTAATCCTGGATGTAGGCAAAGCCAGGACCCGATGCCTGAGTCCCTGACACCAGTCCTGCTGCCGGCCCCTGGACTTGCCCACTCCATGGGCTCCTCCTGCTCTATCAGTCTGTGCTATGAAGCAATATTGGGGCGTAGGGGATCTCCCTGTACCACCACCACACACCTTCCAGTTTCTGCCATCCTTGCCCCACACACAGAGATACAAAAATTTAACCATCATGTTAGTTTCTTGCCTACCCTTCCATAGTTCTCTGTGTGCTTCTGAGAGATTACAAACACATACTCTTACTCTGTGCTGCTGTTGTTATCCATGACATAAACACTGTAGCATGGTACAGATACTTACTCCTCAGCCCCTTGCCTTTTTTCACTCAGCCATAGAACTTGGAGATTTTTCCAAATCAGTACCTAAGAGCTTTCTCATTCTTTTTTATAGCTACATAGTATTCCAGTGTGTGAATACATCATAATTGCTTTAACCAGCCCCATTTTGATTCAGACTAATGCCACTCTTTTACTGTTACAAATAAGGCTGTTGAAAAACCTTATACATAGACGAATTCGTTACATTATCAGAGAGATAATGCCCAGAAATATGATTTCTGAATAATTTATAATTTTGATAAATATTTCCAAATCTCCTGACCCTCATAGCGGTTGTAATACTTCGCTGAGGCTTTCAAAACAAAATACCATAGACAGGTTGTCTCAAATGGTGACATTTATTGTCTCACTTGTAGGCTCCGTTTTGATAAATTGAATTTTCCTCAAAGAGAATCTGTTTCAGCTAGGTTTTTAGAAAATCTTTTTGCATCAAAGCTTTATATTATTACCTTTCTTGGTTTCACTCTCTGGTTTCTTATTTTAAGTAATTGCCTTCTCTCCACTGTTCCTCTCCCCCCTTTTAATAACGAGGTGAGCCAGTGGGGCCTCTATTTCATTAACTTAAAAGCAGTCTTTTGTGTTTATTTTTCTGTTTGCTAACTTATTTCTTCATTTTTTTCTTTATTAATTTATTCCTTCAGCTTTCCAGCAGTCCACTGGGGTTTTCTTTCCTACGTCATTGACATACGTTTGGTCCATTTGTTTCTGCACTTTTTGTTGATGCAACTATTAAGGTACGAATTTTCCTCTGAGACAGTTTTTACGGTATCCCACAGCTTTAATGCACGATAATTTCATCAGTGTTGTTTTCAAACTGCCCCATCTAAATTAAAAATTATTTAACTGGAGTATATGAATCTTGAATCAATTCTTTAATTGCATTATACATGTTGACTTTGATTGCTTTGTAAAAAGAGAATATTACCTTAAGTATTTCTGCATTTTGAAATTTTGAGATTTGGGCACTGTAATATGAGATACATTTTTATGAGTATAAAATGAGCATGTGGAAAAGCAGATGTAATCTGTATTTTTAGGGTACACCCTTTGAAATACATGAAAGTCGCTTTATAGCTGTTATTTTGATCTTTGTTACCTTTATACTAATTTTACTTAATTCATTTCTTTATCCATTCACTTTGATCGATCAGGAATGGAGAAATTAGTTTTGCACCACGATTATCTTGTTGTCAGTGTCTTCTCAGGCCCTGTAATTCCTGCTTTCTGAATATTGCTACAGTGTTTTTCGAGGCGTGGATTTTCAAAATTTTTGTAGCTCCGTTGTGAATTGCCCCACTTAAGCATCTCTCATTTAGTTCAGTATTTTTAAACCTAATTTACACAATTTATCATATAAGACAGCAACCTTAGTCTCCTTTCTGTTTGAATTTGCCTATTCCACATTTTCTCATCACTTTATGTTTTAGACTTCCGGGATTATTTGGGGTTCTCTCTGATGCTCTTTTTCTCTTGATAGGGAAGTTAAAGCTTATTATATTTAATATAAGAGACATGTTAGGCTTTTGTTTCTGTCATCCAATTTTATTTAGTAATCTCAGCTTTATATATGCTTTATTTTTAAAGACGTGGGTCTGTCATGACAACTTTATTGAGGTATAATTTACCCATGAATACATGAAATAAATACATAAATAAATAAGATGCACCCTTCAGTAAGTTGTGACATATGTCTCCATCCGTGCAACCATCACTACAACCTAAAGCAATGATTTTCAACTGGTGTGCCGTGGCAAAAAATTTAAAGATCATTAATTAAATTATTTCAAAAGAAGTTCAAAGCAGATACATCTCGTTTTTACTCCTTTTTTTTCTGATTAACATAATTTAGGTGGGCTGCAGAAATTTAACTATAGGTTCAAGTGTGCCAGGAGATTAAAAAAAAACGGTTGAAAAACACTGACCTTTTAATGAACAGATCCATCATGTCCCCAGTTTTCCTCACACCCTTCGCGTTCTACGCCAGTTCCCACCAGCCTGCCCCACCCCTTTATCGCCAGCAATCGTGAACCTTGTTGCTGAGTAATACTCTGTTGTATGGGTATAGCACAATTTGTTTACCCATTCTCCCATCGATGACCATTTGTGGTGTTTCCAATTTTTAGCTATTACAAACACACCTGCGATGAACACTCACATACACGTCTACATGTCTTTGTGTGAACATATACTTCTCTTTTTTTTGAGACAGAGTCTTACTTTGTCACCCTGGGTAGAGTGCCGTGGCATCATAGCACACAGCAACCTCAAACTCTTGGGCTCAAATGATCCTCCTGCCTCAGCCTCCCAGGCAGCTGGGACCTGCCAGGCACCTGCCACAATGCCTGGCTACTTTTAGAGACGGGGTCTGGCTCTGGCTCAGGCTGCCTCTGAACCTGTGAGCTCAGGCAATCCTAGCCTCCCAAGTGCTAGGATTAGAGGCAGGAGCCACTGTGCCTGCCATATACTTCTATTTATTTATTTATTTGTAGAGACAGAGTCTCACTCTGTTGCCCTTGGTAGAGTGCTGTGGTGTCACAGCTCACAGCAACCTCCAACTCCCGGGCTCAGGAGATTCTCTTGCCTCAGCCTCCTGAGTAGCTGGGACTACAGGTGCAGTTGTCATTGATGTTTAGCAGGCCCAGGCTGGGTTCGAATTTGCCAGCCTTGGTGCATGTGGCCAGCGCTGTAATCGCTGTGCTACGGGTGCCGAGCCAGGTCAGCAGTTTTTTAAAAAGTGTTAACACCTTTGGATTTTTGTGTATGTGCAGTTCTGGCATCATAAAATGAGTTGGAAAGTATCTCCTCCTCTTAAATTTTCTGAATGTTTGTGTCAAGTTTCTGCTTCTTCCCTAAGTGTTCGGTAGAATTCTTTAGTGAAGCAAATTTGGCTTAGAATTCTATCTGTGGGATGGTTTTCAACCCCAAATTAAATTTCTTTAATGGATATGGGGCAATTCAGGCTAATTCTTCCTTCCCACGTGAGCTCTAACAGCTTGTGTCTTTGCAGAAATTCGTCCATTTCATATAAGCTTTCAAATTTACTGGCATAGATTATTCATAATACTCCCTAATAATTCTCTTAATATCAGTAGTTGTGTCACCTTATCATTCCGGACATTGAAAAGTTGTATTTCTTTTTTCTTTTTTTTTTTTTACCTTATCAATCTAACTAGATGTTTACTGATTTTCTTTACTATTTTTCTGGTTTCTATTCTATTGATTGCTGCTCTGATTTTTATTCTTTTCTTTCTTCCTTTTTTTTTTAGAGACAGAGTCTCACTTTGTTGCCCTTGGTAGAGTGCTATGGCATCTCAGCTTGCAGCAACCTCCAGCTCCTGGCTTAGGCGATTCTCTTGTCTCAGCCACCCGAGTAGCTGGGACTACGGGTGCCCGCCACAATGCCTGGCTATTTTTTTGTTGCAGTTCGGCTGGGGCCAGGTTTGAACCCACCACCCTCTGTATGGGGCTGGCGCCCTACTCCCTGAGCCACGGGCGCTGCCCTATCCTTTTCTTTCTTCTGGTCACTTTGGATTTGATGTGCTGTTTTTAGTTTCTTAAGGTGGGAGCTGAATAATTGATTCGAGAACTTTCTCCTTTGCTAATATAAATGGTTAGTGACATAGTATTCTTATAAGTACTGCTTTAGTGGCAGTCTACAAATTTCAATATATGCTGTTTTGATCTCCATTTAGTTCAAACTACTCCATAATTTCCCTTGGATTTCTTATCTGACCCATGAGTTACTCACAAGCATGAGCATGGTGGGAATTGTTCCCTCCAGGCCTTTTGGAGAATTTTCCCCCATCTCTGAGTATCCTCACAGTGTGTTGACCAGACTCCTCTGCAGCCCTCCAAGTCCTCTGCATAGCTGACTCCCCTCCAGCACTCCGTCCTGTGCCTTCTGCCTGACGTGGCCTCTCTGAACCCTGAGTTTCATGCCCTCAACTCAACTTAGGAATTCTGCAGGTGCTTCTGGGTTCCTGTCTTGGGCCACAGCCTGCAAACTCTCCCAAGGCAGCGAACTGCAGCAGTGGAGGGGGTGGGGAGGGGGGCTTTCCTTTCAGTGACTGCTGTCCTTCACGGTCCCATGTCCCCTATCTTAAAAATTGTTATTTCATATATTTGTCTGTTTTTTTTTTTTTTTGGTTGTTTCAAGTGTGAGAATAAATCCAGTCCTTCTTATTCATCTTGGCAGGGGTCAGAAGTCAGGACAGCTTGTATTTGTGTTCTAGTAGTCACCAGTTTGCAGTGTCCTTACATAATCTCCTTGCTTCTCTCTGCTTTAGACAGTACCTCTTAATTCATTATCACAAGTAATGACACAATTAGCGTGCCTGTCTCCTTCCTCTTCTTAACAAACCAATTTCTGTCAACAAAATCTTTCTCAGTATGTGTGTTTGCACAAATACTTTTGTAGTTAACCTCATGCTTCTATTATTTTAGTGTTCTACCCCCTATTCTTATTGTGGCTTTAGTATAATTTCCTGTAAGATAAGGAAGAAAATATTGTCTGAAACAGATGTATTTGCATTGTAAGTCCCCAAAGCATCACTTTAGGATATAGAGATATTCATTCAAGTTGTAGTTCTTCTAATCATCTAATAGGTGTTCAATCTATCAAAGGGTCAGTTTTCTAGTCTATAAAATTATATAACAATACAGTAGCCCTTGAACAACGTAGGGTGAGGGGCAACCACCCCCACACAGTTGAGAATATGATTTTCAACTCCCCAAACACTTAACTCTTTCTATGAAAGCCTTAGCAATAACCCAAGCCGCTGATTAATACCTTACTTTGTGCATGTTATATGTGCTATATACTGTATTCTTGCAATAAAGTAAGCTAGAGAAAAGAAAAGGGAATTAAGAAAATCCTAAGGCAAAGAAAATATATTTAGGACGGAGCCTGTGGCTCAAAGGAGTAGGGTGCTGGCCCCTTGTGTTGGAAGTGGCAGGTTTAAACCCAGCCCCGGCCAAAAACTGCAAAAAAAAATACCTGTATATATATATTCGCTATCCATTAAGTGGCAGTGAGTTATCATAAAGTCTTTATCTTAATCACCTTCACATTGAACAGGCTGAGGAGGAAGAACAAGAACAAGAGGAGGGGTTGGTCTTACTGTTGCCGAGGTGGTGGAGATAGAAGAAATCCACATGTAAGTAGGTGGCGCAGTTCAAATGCAAGTCCTTCAAAAATCAACTGTATCGTCCTTTAGGGCTGTGAGACTGAAACTATGTAACACGTGTTAGATACTTAGCATAAAGCCTAATGTGCTTAGAAAATGATACAGCTATTACCAGTACAATAAAAACCCACAACCAAACGTCTGTGTAGTATGTACCACACACAAGGCAGTGTGCCAGCCGCCTTACATTCCTTATTTCATTTAATCTTTACAATGAATCTATTTCAAATGCACTGCCTCATTTTGGAGATTAAGGGAGGGAGGCTGTAGAGGTTAATGATATAACTAAAGTCACCCACTGCCTGGATAAATCATCATGGTGAAATTACGACCCAAGTGATGCCATATTCAGAGCTCTCAGCACTACCCCACAGCTGTCTTTATTATGCTGAACCCTGCCCTCCTTATGAAAGCATAAACACACACACACACACACACACACACACACACCTGTGTGTGTTCACTTTATTCTGAGAACAAACTTGGCCTTACAGCTCAGTATATGGACAGGATACACCTGGACGAATATAACTTGCCTGTTTTTCCAAACCCTAGGTTCAGAGTCTGGCTTGCAGACAAGGTACAGATGGAAATCTTCCTGGACTCAGGCCAAGAAAAGGAGAACGGGTGGAAAAGGCTTGCCCCATGGCTGGTAGGAATGCTGAGTCAGTACGACTGACACTTGGGATTTAGCTGGACGAATCATTCCAATGGCTCCTCTGGCCATCTAACGCTTCATGGTTTTAAAAGTTCTTCTGAACCCAAGCCCTTTGGGACTTTTCACAGCGGTATTATAGCCGAGGAAGCATAGGCTCAGAGAGGTTCATGTCTTGTCCAAAGTCACACAGCTAGTTGGCGACAGGGCCTGGACAATTCCAGTCTTAACAACTCCAGACAACCCCTTGTGTAGTGAGTGCATTTCTCATGACACGGTTTTGACTTTAGGGATGATTTTACCCTTTCACAGTTCTGTTGGGAGTGTGATTGTACCCACAGGTGCCTAAGAGGAAAACCAGTGTTTAACTGGATAGGAAGTGTCCCTAGTACTGTGCTGTGAGTTGCAACAGATTAAAAAAAAAAACATAAAGTCTGATCCTTGTCCTTAATACTGTTTCATGGACTTATTCTCTCAAAGAGTTCACTAGATGCCAGGCCCTGTGAGGAACTAGCAAATACTCCCAAGGGCTCACTGTGTGAGGAGGGGGACAGATTCAAAGCAACTATTACAATTCAGTAGGAGAAGAGCTAAAATAACAGGGTTTGGGGTGCGATGGGAGTATTACTGAGAGTACCTCACTTTGCCTGTGGGATCCAGGAAGGTGTCCCAGAAAGACGATGGACATGGAAGGCCCCACAGGTGCGGAGGGAGGGGGATTTGACACAGCTGGAGGCAGAACTGAGCATGTTACACGCAGAGGCCTACCAGTGGGTCAGCATGGCTGTAGGCAGGAAGGGCTAGTTGGGCAGGGCAACCCTCAGAGGCCTTGAGGTCCTGCTGAGGGGTTAGACATTATTCATTCTGTGGATAAAGGGAGGGGAAAGACATCCTAAAATGTTAATTAGACTTGATTAGAAAGCTCTCCAGGGCACAGTGGGAAGAAAGGCCTAACCAGAGGGGGACTAGTGGAGAAGCTGAGGGCCCACGTGGTGTGGGTGTGGACTGGGGCAGTGGGAAGGGAGATTGCTCTGGCTACGTCCTGCTCACATTTGACAGCTCACCGTGGCTTCTTTACAGCAGCTCAGAGAAAGACCTTCAGTCTGGTTGGAAGCTCTCCTCTGGCAGCCCCAGAAGCGCCCCCCCCACCCCCACCCCCACCCCCCCACCCCCCCCAGCCGAATGCCCTCGAGGTGGAGACAGAGCCCAGTAGTGCTTCAAGACAGCAGCTTGCAGCCCCTGTGTCCTACCTCCATTCCTAAGTAGCTGTGCGACTCTGAACAAGTTGCTTATTTACTCTGGGCCTCAGTTATCTTATCTGTGAAATAAAGATAGTAAGAGTACCTGTCTCTCAGGGTCAGCACGCTGACTAAATGACTGGGTGAGCACTTAGAGCAGTGTCTGATAGCGATTACGCCTGCAATCAAAGTCGGCTTTTATTAGCATTACGCCCATTGGCCATTGGCAAACTGTGTATTTAAGGGTGCACCTGCCCAGTCAGGGAGCTCTCTAAGAACAGGTCCCCAGGCCAGCAGAGGTTCTCAAGGAGCGTTTGTTAAATACATTGGAGAAGATGAAGATCATTCCAGAGATGTTTAGGAGTCAAATTGTGCACCACTGGGTGACTGAACATCAGGCAGAGGGCTCAGGAGGAGAATAAAACCATCCTTTTATGATTTCTAGCTTAATAACGTACTCTTGAAACTAGGAAGGATGACTAAAACTATCCACCAGGAAGTTTTGCAAAGCCCAAGCCAAAAAAAAAAAAAAAAAAAAAAGATTATCAAGGAATCTAGGAAACAGGAAAATGCCTGGTGACAAGGGGACCAGTCACCCCACTCCTTTTGCATACAATCCCGACTTCAGTCACCACCACCACCTCAGAAAACAGGTTTATTGAGTCAAGTTGCTTGTGGGACTGGTACTAGATAGAGTCACTGACTATTGGGGCAGAAAGAACTGTCTACGTAGTGCCTATGTGAAACCCGTAAGCTCTCCTTCAGTACAAGCCTGGGGCCCATAGCACAGTAGGTAGGGCGACAGCCACATACACCGAGGCTGGAGGTTTCAAACCCCACCCGGGCCAGCTAAAACACCAATGACAACTGCAACAAAAAAATAGCCAGGAGTTGTGGCAGGCACGTGTGGTCCCAGCTACTCAAGAGGCTGAGGCAAGAGAATTGCTTAAGCCCAAGAGTTTGAGGTTGCTGTGTGCTGTGATGTCAAGGCACCTCTACTGAGGGTGACATTGTGAGACTCGTCTCAAAAAAAAAAAAAAAAGACTATAATAATGCCTACAATTTATGAATGTTTGATACTTCTAAAAACTAGTGAGTGCTTTACATATGCCATTCCACTGAAGCCCCAGTGATCCTACGAGAAACACATACCATTGTGCCCATTTGAAAAACGAGGAAACCAGACCTCAAAGAAGTTCGGGAACCTGACCAAGGGCACTCAGCAAGTGAATGGACAATCAGCATCTGATCCCTCACTTCTCTGACTCCAAAGCCCCCGGCATAAACCCTTATCCATGGACACGTTTTCTCCTTGGCTCTTTTGAATTTGGGGCTGTGCATAGTTTAACTTCATCCACATAATCTTGGTTGAGACCTGGAGCTCACGTTCTAACTCTGAGGGTGACAAGATAAGCATATCTCTGCACAAATGCTGTTTGCCAGACCAAAGGAATTAGAAGAGTTTTGTACAGGGATCAAAAGACACGGATTCAGAGAACTGGGTTCAAATACCAATTTGCCCCGTATTGGCTGCGAGGCTTCTGCTGATCTTTTAAATTCTTTGGGCCCCATGAGTTTGTTAGTGTTTCATGCCCCACCCTCACTCTCGGCCCAACACATGCTCTAGAATATAAAAGGGTTTATCTAAATGATCGTTCAAAGCTCTTAGAAAATGGATTTTTTTTTTTTACTTCAATAATTGTATCTTTTTTTTGCAATTTTTGGCCAGGGCTGGGTTTGAACCTGACACCTCCGGCATATGGGGCCAGAACCCTATTCCTTTGAGCCACAGGAACCACCTGAATAATTACATCTTTTTAAATAAAAACTTTCCTAGTTAAAAACACATACTAATAAAGGAAAAAACATACTTGTCAAAGAAAAAGAAACGCATTCTTGTTAAGGCAGATCGATAAAGCTTAAATATTTAGCAATAGCAACAAAACACAGGTTGGGGACACTTCCTGTCACTTTCCAAAGCTTTCTTTGACTATCCTTTTGAAGGCATTGGTATTTCATAACACCAAACACTTTTTGGTGTTCAGGTATCAAAGACCTAACAACAAGTTATTGCGAATCTTTTTATTCTTATAATGACTTAAAGTAAAATAAAGCCAAAGAAAACCCTCTTGGGGAAATTTTTTTTCATCCAAAATAATTCATTCCAGGGCGGCACCTGTGGCTCAAAGGAGTAGGGCACTAGCCCCACATCCTGGAGGTGGTGGGTTCAAACCCAGCCCTAGCCAAAAACTGCAAAAAAAAAAAAAAATTTTCATTCCACAATCTATTGTTAAAAACCTACCATAGCCAGGACTTGTGCAAGGAGATGACACAGATTTTTCTAAAATTTTAGAAAAACAGCCACTTAGAGGAGCTCTCGTTTGCTTTCAGTGACAGAGGATAGAGTAACCATGGAATCTATCTTCCAAACTAGGGTATTTGGTAATAAAAGAGTAACCATCAATAATTATTGCAGGACAATAACTAGAATCCAGAACTTCCTGGGCAAACCAGATCATGTGGTAACATCCCTTCATGCTAAGATTTTGGTATTGTGAAACACATGGCATGTGTTCAAGAACATACTTTTTGAAATCGGTATCAAGGTGGTATGTTAAAAATGTCCCAGGGAAGGCTTCTCCAGCCGGGGCTGCTTTCTGAGCAAGTCAAAGAGCTTCCTCTAATATTGCATTTCTGGTCCTGCTGTTGGGACTCTGGATGTTAATCCATACAGCACTGTTAAAATTTAGAATATATTCACATATTATTCTTAAATTAGTTTGGTAGCAACTCAAGGCTTTCTAAACCACATTAATACGTAGCCTGATGGGCACTGGTTTTCCCACACCAATCTGGGGACCCATTCGATGCCTCAACTCTCAGAGTTTCCACTCGATGTTCCTTGGTTTGGTGAGTTCTGCTCTTCCTTGCAATTCCAAAGAGGCTGCAGAGAGTCTCTCTTTGTAGGGACTGCTTAGAGAAGGCTTGGGAGCCAAAGAGGAAAACCAACCTGTTTTGAAGTGTGACTGGCTTTTTCATCTAGATGTGACATCTAGGGTATCGCGCCATGGGAAAGAAGAAACAGCACATGCAAAGGCACCGAGGCAAGAATAAGCCCGGAGCATTCAGGGAACTAGGTGGAATTCTCAGGCTCAGAGGGTGAGTTGAGACTAGATTATGGAGGGCCTTGAGTGCCACCCCAGGGAGTTCGGACTTCACCAGGTTGGGAATGACAAGCCTCCGGGGCTATTCGAGCAGGATATTTTGTTTGCTGGTTGGGAAAGACGGCAAGCTGAACAAAACCAGCCAAGCCTGTCATCCTAGAGGCAATTTGCCCCTCCAGTGGTGCAGTCCTGATTTTCCCAAACTTTTGTTACCGTGTTCTGTGATTCAACCATACCCCAAACATCACCCCCAAGGAAGTATGTCCCAATTGATTACAGACACACATTTCTGATGTTTTGAAATTAGTCCAAGGCCAACCAAGGCTGTACTGGAATTGCTTAGCATCCCTCAGGCCCTGTCTCCAGGCAGGACCCTGTGGGTGAGGGGCCTGGGGCCAGGCCCAGAGGAGGTATGATCAAAGTCTCCGTCCTCCAGCCCTGCTGCTGTAAACTGCTCCAGAAGACTCTTGGGGAAATTTATATCCCCCTTCCTGTATCCCAAATCATGTTTGTCTGGTGCCCAAGTCCGAAGTTAGGAAACTAATGTAAAAATGCCAGCCGTGCCCTTTTCAGCTACTCGGGACACTTAACACGGGAATCGACTCCTTGTCCCCAGGGGTAGGGGAACAGGCTTAAGGAACTGCACAGGATTCTTGCAGGCACTGGGAGTCGGCGTCTGACAAACGAGAATCCCTCTCTCTGCCTTCTTTATAGAATTCTTGAGAAAAATAAACAAGACAACAATGGCACTTGGCCTAGTGCCAGGCACTAGGACCTGCTTAGTATGGGCTGGCAATTACCACAGTCAGCACCATCCTCTGCCTGTGGACTCACAGCAGCCAGGGGTTGTGCTTCCATTGATAAACCAGTCATTTATTTCTGAGTATGACCCCTAATTTGGAACATTACACAAGTAGAGTCCTAGAAGCAAAGAACCAGTTGTTAATACCAAGGCACATTACCCTCAAAGATCTAGCAGGGGCAGCCAAACTTACCACTTTACAGAAGAAAAGTAAGATCAGAAGAAAGGGCAGGCCCAAATCCAAACAGACATGCAGGATGAGAACCTAGATCTTCAATGCCCACCCATGCTCTTAACGCTGTGATGTGGTTTTGGTCTCGATTTCTGTTAATAAACAACGTTCAGGACCTTCTCCACACTGTCTTTGTCCAGCGAACATCCGTCACTTGGAGATTCAAAGCACTCTTTCTAGATGTTAACTCATTCGATCCATACAGTAACCCCATGAGGATGAGCTTACTGTCAATCAATTTCCATTTTATAGATAAGGCAGAGAGAGGTCAGTCACTTAGTCAAGCCTCCCAACCAATAAGTAGCAAAGCCAAGAGCTGAACCTGGACAGTGGGCTCCTAAGCTTGTGTGTAACCAGAACACCATCCCGACCCTCCAAAGTGAAAGCACGTGTGCTGTCTGTCTTAGGCAGGCAGGCAGGCACAGCCTGCGCCAAGGGCATGCGGCCCCATGCTAAGACGCCAGAAGGAGGGAAGGAACGAGAGGTTAGTTCCTCCGGGCACCAGAGAGAGAATCCAGAAAGCTGCCTGGAGGAGGTGAGCTTTATCCAGTCTCTGCCTCGTTTTCCTCCAGACGGGTGAGGGTTGGGGAGGGAAGGAAGGCATTCTCTGGGGACCCCGCTGCAGCAGCAGGCAGGGGGGAGGGGCTGCTAGAATGTAAGGGGCATAGTCAGGAAGTCAGCCAGAGGGGGAGGCCAAGACCCCAGGCACCGACTCGGTCTGTGAAATGGGCCAGTTACAAAGCCTCGACTTCCTCATCCACAGAATGGGGGTATTAACTCCTGGCTTATGGAATGCTTGAATATTAATGAGAAAATGTGTATAAACTTCTCCACCCACTGTCATTCCTCTTTCTTTATCTCTCATAAAACTCTTTCTGTAAAAAAATTTTAATTGAGCATATTTTTGACACTAATAATCTTGAGTGTCATTCTTCGTCATTCATAATAAAATTAATAATAATGTTAATTGCAATTGAGGGCCCTAAGTGCTTAATATGTATAATCTGTATTTATCTAATCTAACCCTGGGAGGGTATCTTAAAGATAGGTATCATTATCCCCATTTTACAGATGAGGATAATGAGACTGCGAGCGATTTAGAAGTGTACACAAAGGTCACGGCTAGGACAGGTACTCAGACCCAAGTCTGCTCGTGCAGAAAAAAGCCCGTTTGGAGGTTATGTTGGTCTTGGCCTGGGCCCTTAGCCTCTTTGTCAGAAAGAAAACATTCTAAGAGGTCTGCTGACCCGTCGTCGTTGAAGCAGGAGCTGGGCACAGGGGCCGGTGGGACCCAGGAGGGCGGGCTGCATTTGGACGGTGGGGCTCGGGTGACCCAACTGTCCCGCGGGAAGTCTGCCGGGGCTGGTCCTTGGAGACACGCCAGGCCTGCCGCGCCTGGGACCGGGCTGTTCCCACCGTGGGTGGCTCCCAGGCAGCAGCGAGTTAATCTGCTATCTGTTGGGAAAGCTTCCAGAACCCTCCTCCCCGCCTGTGTTTGCTCTGGCCCCACTCTTCTGAAACTGAAACCAGAAGCCGCCCGCCCCGCCAGCCCTCGTGGGACACTGCAGGCTTCACCTTCTATGGGGAGGCGGTTGGCGGGGAGGGGCGGGGCCAGCGGCGGGCGGGGCGGGACGGCGGCGTGACGTAAGGAGGCTCCGCCCTCCCCGCCAGGGGATTTAGGACCCAGCTCACCGCCCCGGGAGCACGTGGGCGGGAGGCCCAGCGGCGTGCGGAACGTGGGCTGTGAGTCCGGGCCCTGTCCCGCGCCACCTCTGAGCCGAACCCTAAATCTCAGAGGCGCGGTGAATTGCCTAGGAAGTTGTCTCAAGGGTGTGTGTGTGTGTGTGCGCCTCCCTTACCCCATTACTGTTGTTACAGTGTTAAAGCGCTTTGAGCAGCCTGCCTTCTGAGATAGTGAACGTCCATGGTTCCTAGTGTTCAAGCACAAATTGAAGGAAATGGAAAAAAGAAAAAAGAAAATATTAGGACAGGAAGGAACCCATATTTGCCATCCCCAACTACTGGAATATGGTGACATCAGAATCGCTTGGGAATCTCAAGCAGGGCCTCAGTCAGACGGTGGGGAGGAGGAGGACAAATTCCCTGCTGTTAGAAGATGGTGACTTTGTCTCCCACTGATCAGGTAGACAGTCCTTCCATTTTTAGCTGTTCAAAGACCCTTGTATCATCCCTTCCACCTAACTGACTGGACAGGGTGGAATACATATTTTTGTTGACCAAACTATATGTATCAACTCACAATTAATTTACCCTGTAAGTAATTAATCAAAGACCCAGAGTTCATTCAACAAACGTTTGTTGAGTACCTACTGTGTGGCAGGCACTGTGACAGGTACTGTGTATCTGGCAGAGAAGAATATGGACAAGGGTTCTGTCCTCCTGGGTGTCCCAGCAGAGCCAGGGAATGCAGAAAGTGAACCGGAATTCCAATATGACACTTAAACCAGGAGAGTCCAGCTGAGTATAAGACCCCCCAGCTTTCCTATAGTGAGTGGAGATGGATCTGTCAAAAGCAAATAAAAATGGTGTGTCTTTCCCCTACAGGGTAGACCTCCCTGTCAACACATCGGTTACGACAGTCTTATGTTTACCCTTACGTGTCCCAAGCAGTGCAGGGTCCTTAGATCAAGAATGTGAGGCCTTGTGTGGAGACAGTGATCTAAAGCAAGCATACGAACGCTGTGACTGACTTGCCTGTGAGCCCGTCTCGCTGCCTGCCCCATGAAGACCTAGGCAGGGGCCCTCACACACTCAGAGCAGGGGATGCCAGGCTGATCAGGACCGAATTCTAGCTCTGTCCTTACTTGCTATGTGGCCATGGACGAGCTACCTGGCCTCTTTGTACCTGGGTTCCGTCTACTGTGAAGTGCTCTGAATGATACCCTCCTTCCCAAAACTGTGGGGATTTGGGAGATAATGGTGAGAGCAGGTGATAGCTACTCCGTCTGTGACCTCTTACACTGCATTACTTTTGGCCTTTTTGTTCTCCTGGCCTGGAGTAGCCACCCTTTTTTCCTGCCTGGAGAGAATGTAATTATTAGCCCAACGTCCCCTCCTCTCTAGGCCTGCCTCATTTTGTTTCACCAAGTAATTTGATGCCTTTTCCTCTGCGTTCCAGTAGCTCTTTTTATTCGCCTCCCATTGTGCAATCATTTTTCTTATTACTGTGTGAATGTTTTCCGTCTTCACTAGACTGTGAGTTCTTGAAGAGCAGGGACTGGATTTTGTACATCTTATTATCTCCAGGGACAAGACAGTCTCTGGAACAGAGTAAGCTCTTGACATTATCTGTTGAATGAATGGACAGGTGATGGAGGGGTGAGCAAAGTGACTTGTCCAGGACTGCACATTAAGTCCAGGATCTGTATTTAGCTTAAAGTTGGGAAAATTACTTTTCTGAGCCTCTGGTTTGTCATCTGGAAAGTAGATCGGAATAATGGCACCTATACCTCACAGGGTTCGGAGGGTTAAATAAGGTACCTCGGGTAAACAGGAGAGTGTCTGAGAGTATAAACTCTAGACTCACTGTGTGGCTTTAAGTGCCAGCTCCTCCCCTTATGAACTGTGTGATATTTGACAAATTTTTAACTTCCTATGCTTAGAGGAAGCAGAACATTAATGGGCTGTTCATAGAACTAAAAGAAATACCCTATGTGAAGTCCCCAGTGTTGTCACAGGTAAGATTTCAGCAAACATTGGTTCCCTCTCCCCCACCTGCACCTTCTCCAAACTTGTAGGCCTTGGACGCTGATTATCCATAACAGCTGTTCAAATGCCACATTTTGCTCCTAGTGACTAATGTCCTTTAAGCCAAGGTTGGAAAGGCGACTCCAGAACTGAGCTTACACTTGAGTACTGAGTTAGATGCGGGGAATGTAGCTGACGGTTTATTTAATTACTGAGGAAACTTTCGAAAGGAGGAGGTTGAAAATCAACAAATATGCCAAGGAAATCGAAAGGGAAGAACTAACCAACAATTTCATATGTGGGTTTCATATGTCATTGGAATAGTCCCTTATGTAAAGCTATAAATAATGGGATTATCCAAACCCAAATTAGTATTTTATAAACTGTAGGAGCAGTGATCAGAGCTATTTTTGGAGCAAATTAGCCAGCTAAGTGTACAACACTGTAACAATTCTTGAATTTCCTTCTGCTCAAATACAATATTTTCTAATAAGCTCATTATTCAAAATTCTCCAATGGTCACATGTCAATTACTAAGCTGAAAGGTATGGAAGATAAAGCGGAAGAAGATATTTTTATTTTGGACCTAGAATC
This sequence comes from Galago senegalensis, assembly GCA_963575145.1. NCBI lineage: Eukaryota > Metazoa > Chordata > Mammalia > Primates > Galagidae > Galago > Galago senegalensis. Next base: position 146,691 of record CAUYTI010130727.1, read on the forward strand.
TAATCCCACGCTCACACAAATTTCCCCTAAACCTCCTTCTTACTGTGATATTTGGAATGGGCTGAAATGTGGGTACCAGGGGCCCTGGAGCTAGTATTGTCAGCGAATCAGCCAGCAAGTATTTGGCAGTTCAGTTCAAAGAGGAAATCTGAGAGGGCTGGGGCCCCAGCACAACCCAAAAGGATGAGCCATGCAGAGGGGGAGGGAGAGGGGCAGGAATCTTATTAGCAAGATCACTGCCTGCCAAGTAGGGCGTGTGTCTGAAATTCTGAAGAAAAGAGATGATTGTAGCTGTTAGCTTAGCTCAGGCCTCCAAGAATTGGGAAGAAAAGGGGTGGGGTGGGGGTTGTCTGTGAGTGTGTGATATTCTACTCTCTACTACCCACATCAACTCTGCCTTCATCCTCCACCTTAACCTGATGTGTAAACCTTGTCAAAACCCTGTCCCAAGAACTCTTTCCCGATCAATCCCATCTGGGAACAATCTCTCCCTTCTTCCCCCCAGGGTATTTTGTGTCCCTATTTTAAGACAGCTCTTAGGCTTATTTAATTATATGCCAGACAACTTCCTTCATTCTTCCCCCCACCCCATATCTTCCTCTTTTTTAATAGTTTGATGGAAGTATAATTGGCATACAGTAAAGCACATGTATTTGAAGTGTACAATTAGATACCTACAGACCCGTGAAACCACCACCCATCACCCCAAAGGTTTCCTCACACCCCTTTGAATCTTTTTCTCCTGCCTCCCTTCCCTAAATCAACCATCAGTTTTCTGTTACTGCATTTTCTAGAGTTTTCCATAAATGAAATCATACAGCAATTCTTTTTTTATTGGCTTCTTTAACCAAGCACAATTCTGTTGAGATTCATTGCCTTGACCTTCACTTGTCACAGTGGATGGCACTGTGGACTGTGGATGGCACAAAGGATGACCAACCCATGGTGGGGCAGGAAGTGTGTGATGGGCAGACCTTTGAATTTGGCACCAAAATACATGTGGCTTTCAGTCCAAACTCAAGCACTTCTAGCTATGTAGCCAGGAGTCAGTCACTTACCCTAGGAGCCTCAGTTTCCTTATCTGTAAACTGGAGATGGGAATAAACGTCCCTTCTCTCAGGAGGCTTCTGTGGGACTCCACCCAGCCAGGAGATAAAGTGCTCTGTAAACTGTGAAAGGTCAGTCCCGGGCAAAGGATTAGGCCTGGATCAAGCCAGCAGCACACTAGGAATGCCCCAGCTCCCAGGGCTATTCAAAGACAGCCTTGCCGTCCAGGGAAGCCATGAGGATTTGTGATCCCTAGCAGAAATGGCCAGTGAGGGCTATGCCTAATGGCCTTTAATCCTGGCCCAGCCACCAAAATGTCAAGGATTCTTTCCCCTTGACCCTCCCCCTTCCTCTGCCTGGCCAGTGTTTATTTACAAGGTCTCGCTAGCTCTCTCCAGAGGGACACACAGGACTGAAAGATTCCTCCTCTGGCCTGGAGCCTGCTGATAAGGGCAGCCCACCTGCTAGGGGCTCCCAGGATCAGCAGGAACAAGAACCCTCAAAGTGGAGAAGGGGAGTCTGTGGCCCCACAGTGGCCACGGCTTCCTTTGGCTGGAACTGAGGAAAGGAGGGAGGGGGGAGCAAAGAAGGAAATATTTTTCTCTAATTTAAAATTGTCTTAATCTATTAAATCACACCAAACTTGGCTTCCTCCTGTGTCCCCTGAAGAATTGGATTTCTAATATGCTGTTGCTTAATAAAGAAAAGTGAGGAGAACTGGAAGAGCCTGCAGGCCGAGATTCTTAGCCTACCAAGGTCACCAATTTCCTGTGTGAGTTTGGCAAAACTGCTTTACCTCTCTGGGCTTCAGTTAATCACAACTACCATTTGCTAAATACCTGCGATGTACAAGCCAGTGTACTGCATTTTCTATGCACTTTTAAAAATGTGACCTTCAAAGCTACCCTGAGAAGTGAATAGTCTTTCTCCCATTTTACGGTTGATAAAGGCAAAGTCAAGTGTCCAGGGTCTCCTAGGAATACCAGGTTAGGAACCCAGTATGGTCTGGCAATGGAATCCACATTCTTTTGAGAATTTAAGAACGACAATTCTCAAGGAATCCACCTAATTAATGATTTCCCGGTCATACTCTGTGAAAGGAACCCTCTGTAACTAACTTCTGGCGTCCTGCTCAGGGAGACTCAGGATTCACTTTCATGTCCAGGAGGCTCTAAAATGTCTTGAAGTGAAGGAACTTAACTCTTTTCTTCAACCAAATTTTCTCTGTTTAATTGATCGTTGACCTTCGTTGACCTTTTTTACTCCTATATCACCTACTTATCTTCCAAGAACAGGCTCCCCTGGCCCTGCCTGAGACAGGTGGTTGAATCAGAGCTGCAGGAAGCACAGAGCTTATTCATCCAGCTGTCAGAATTCCACTAATAATGTTTAAAATACCAGAGATAAAAGCCTCACTACCTGGTGAAAAAGGCCCCTCTGTGGTGGCACAAACAGCACTGCCCAGCAGAAAGGTACTGTGAGTGACGTGTGATTCCAAAGGTTCTCAGAGCCACAGGAAGAAGTAAAGACGCAGCAGGTGAAAGTCTCTTTAATCATGTATGTTCATCAGGCCAGCAGACTCACAATTATTCACTTTACAGATCAATAAGGTGTCTTACCCCCTTTATAAATTAAATCTTTGAAATTCAGACTTAGCCACATTCAAGTGGTTGACAATCTTCATTTCTTAGGTGGAGCCAAGCTCTCCCCACCTGTGTCTGTCCTAGGGATCAAGGACATGGTCTCCAGACGCCCCCACCCAGCACCAGCCACAGGGTGAATTCTGCCTGGCTGTGTCTTCCCACATGCCCCAACCCGTGTCCCCGTCATGGAGCTCAGCCCCCTAGCAGTGATCTGCTGAGGTCTGTCTCCCCTCACCCCCCCCCCCCCGAAAAAGGACTTTCCAAACATTCCAGTGCTGTGTAAATAAAAGCCCTCACTCTACTAAATCTAGGGGGCACACTAGAGTCACCCAGGATTTTTAGGGGTCTCATCATACAATTTTTTATTATTTTATAGGCAGTGGCAAACACCATGTCTGGCCTGAGGCAGCTCCTTTCTCCTCCCTGAGCCTCAGTTTCCCCACCTGTTAAATAACAGATTTGAGTTTTCTGTGATTCAGACACTTTCAGCCTTTTCTTATCCACAATACTCTCTTTGCCCACCCACTAAATTTCCCATTAAACTAGGCTTCCCATTCTAACTAGGTTAGAATTCAGGACATAGTTACAGACTCCCATGTTCTATAATTAAGCATTTTTGAGTGTTTACTGTGTGTCAGGCACTGTGTTAGGAGCCTAATGCATGGTGTCTCATTTAATCCCCTCCACACCCAAGTGAAGGAAACACTATTATTATCCTCTTTTATAACTGTGGAAACCAAGGCCTAGGGCAGTTGAGTCACAGGTCACATTTCTAATGAGGGGAACAGCTGGAGATTCCAACCCAGGGATCTTCTGGGGGCTCTCTGCTGGCAGGCTGGGAATCAGTACCAGACCTTGCTCTGTTCCTGGAGGAGGGAGCAGGGGCCCAGAGGAGCTTGCTTTCTGCCTGGTGTAGTTGTTATTGTCGCTAAAACCCCTGAGGCATCCTCGTTTCTGTTTTGCAGAGGAAGGAAATATTGTTATACTTTCCTTGCTAAGGAAATCCAACTCTTCACAAGTCGACTTTCTTCCCATCCCCTTGACCTTTCAGGAAAGGGGTGAGGGCTTGGGAAGGCTGTGCAGGAGACCAGAGGGGCTCAGCGCACCCTGTCTGGGGCAGCGGTATTTTTAGAGCTGGCTCTGCTCTGTTTACAAGGAAGCCAGTCCCCTGAGCCTGCCCTCTCCCCACAGGGAAACGCTGGCTGCCAACCTACCCGGCCCAGAGCCTTCCCCTCCTCCCTCCAGCTGCTCCTCTCCTGTGACAGCACGTAGGGGACTGTCATTACCACCCTGAGAGCATGACTGAGTAGAAAGAAGTGTGGCCCACAGAGCTGAGAGCCTCTGGGGATGGCCACGTGCGACCAGGCACTGGGAAAAACCAAGAAGATGCCGTCAGCTGAGAAGATGGCCCTGGCAGCTGGTGATAGCTGGAAATCCTGCTGGATCTTCCTCCCCTGGCACAGCCCACAACCTCCTTGTTCCAGACCTTCTGAAAGTGAGGACCCGAAAACTTAGGAGAGGATGGATGTGAGGGCTAAAGAAGCCACGGGGCTGGCAAGGGCCTCAGCTCTGCCTCTGACTCTCACCGTGTGCTGGAGGCTCCTGGTTGTCACAAGCTGCTTGCCCTCCAGAGCCGCACTTTCTGTAACTGGAAACCAAGTAGGGCCTGAGCGGTGGGGCCTCTGTGCAGTGCCCTGACATCTCAGCCTCCCGATGAATAAAAGCAGGCCTGCCTTCTGGGGCTGGTAGCGAGTCACACAGGGCAGTGGTGCCATGCCCCTGGCACATGGGGGCATGAGAATAATGCCCCTGCCCGCCACAGTTCATCACATGGAGACTGGTGAGGCAGCGTTCAGCAAGGGGCCCTTCTCTTTACTCTTGTAGCCAGGATTCTTTCACCTTTAAGTCAATAAAAACCTCTCTTTCAGACATGCACTTTTTAAAATTAAGTATTTATCCCCCACCCCAACCCTGTGCCCACCCCACTGTGGTTCAGGAATCTTGTAAAAGACGGTAGAACACCCTTCCCTAAGTCACAGTTTGTAGCTTCTAAAAGGCTATACATCTTTACCCTAAGCCTACCAGGTCCTCAGACGTGTCATTCAGACCCAGCATAGCTGGATCCGGCCAGGTAAGCCAATCTACCCAGAATGACCCCAAGCACAAAAAGCTGGATGGGAAGCTGGACACAGGCAGCTAGCCCTGCCCACCTTCCCTGGATGTGGGTCTAGAGACTGCAGGCCTCCAGGCTCCTCAAAGGAAGTGCTGTCCCTCCTCTGTCCTGTGGGCAGGCTGCAAGAGGCCCAGGATCATTGTTGGAGGCGTCTAAGTTCTCACCACGCATCCCGCTGCTCAGAGCTGTCTTCCCTTTTGCGTCCCGCTTCCCCCTCCCCTGCTTCCCCCTTCTCCTCTTCCTCATACACAACCCCTCCTCCTCCTTGTCACCCAAGTGACAGCTATGTATCTTCCTGAGGGGAGAGTCCCAGCCGAGGGGAGAGGACTGACAGCTCTCTGTGGCTTCACGCCTTCCTTCCCGGCGTTGTACATGCCAGGCTATGGGCAGGGCCTTGGAGGTGCCATACCAGGGGCCAGTCAGCCTGCTGGGCTGGGCCAGGCCAGGGCAGCTCACATGGTTGGGTGGAAAGCTGCATGTGAAAAAGCGTCACCTTTGACCACCTTTACTGTCTCAAAGTCATTTCACTGTGTCTTCAACAACTGCAATAACAGTGCATTACCTGAACCTTAACAGGCAGGTGCCATTTTTGAAGAAAGTGATTCAGGAAAGAGATGACCCTCCCCCTTTCTCTCCATCCCCTGCCCACCAGGAAGAAGAAACAGTGCCTAAGGGGCCAGCTGGATAGCATGGCTTGAGTGTAGAGTACAGGCAGGGAGGACCATCAGGAGAGAAGGCTGGAGACACAGCATGGGACCAACCCGGGCAGCGGCAACCCCTGGACAGCCCTGCCTCTCCAGTTCTGCCCCCTGCAAGGTCAGGGCTGGGCTGCAGGAGGGAGAGAGCGGCAGGAGGCAGCCCTCATGGGGTTGAAGCACGGCAATTCTTCTGGCCCCACTGAGCCTCCTCAATCCCCAATCCTTTCTTCTAAGCCACCCTGGCTTCACTCAGCCCGAGGGTTCCAGGGTACACGGTTATTCCCAACACACTTCTGCCCTTGACTTCTCTGTCTTACCAACTGGGTGACTTTGGGCCAGTCCATTAGCCCCTCTGGCTTGATTTTCTTCATTTGTAAATCAAAAGGAGAATGTGTGTGCGTGTGGACACACACACACACACACACACACACACGGACACACATGGACACACATACACACACCCCACGGGTGGTCACAAAGCTTTAATAAACAAGACAATGTTAGAAAGGAAGTCCTCTGAGAAGCACACGGGGTTCTTTCTGTCCCCTCTCCTCCAGCTGCGATTCCCATTCTACAAGGGGAAACCCTCACCCGGAAAACCTTGTTCACACTGGCGCAGGGCCCAGGGCGTGAGCCCTGCGGAGGCCGGGTCTCTCCCTCTCCGTTTCCCTTGTTGATTTCCAAAGCGACCGTTGTTGGCTTACAGATGGGCAGGCAATTCTCCACGACTTATCAGCTGCCAGCCTGGTGTCCCACCTGCCTTCCCCAGGGAACAAGCCAGCTCAGGCTATGAGACTGATCTCAGGGACTCAGAGGACCGTCAGGGGCCTCTGCCCAAGGACAGGGATCTCAGGTGTCTAGACGGAGTTGAACAGGGACTTATGCTTAGGCTGCAGCTCAGCTGCCTCCACAAAGGCCTCCCAGAAAGATGGAAGAAGAGAAAGAAATTGGTGCGGTGACATGGAGCTAGGAAAGAGGCAGCCTGGGAGGAGATGGACTCCCAGGAGGAGAGGAGCTCCTGGGGAGGCATGGAGGTGTGAACTAGCAGGAAGGGCGTGCAGTTCACGGTGGCTGACCCCTGAGCAGCCCACCAATCATGAGTCACATTTCTGCTCTGATCCCTCCCCCTGCCCCCCACCAGTTAGCAAGTTCTGTGCAGTCTTTTGCCTTGTTGATCTGAGTTTCTAGCTCCTCTTCTCTAGCCCTATGGCCATGTTCTGGAACTCGCAGATGTTTCTGACCTCAACTAATTATAAGAGCTTCTTAACTGTTCCGCTTGCCACTGGTTTCCACTACCCAATTGTCAAAATGATCTTATTCAATCTGTCCACCACCCAGCTGTCAAAACCATCTTTCTGACAGCCGCATCTGATCATGAGGTGTCCCTCTTCTGCTCAAATCCCGCCAGGGCTCCCTGCCACCTTCCAATCACTTCTGCAGCTTAGGACCCTCTGCAATCAAATCCCGTCATCTTCCTCTGCACCCTCATTTCCCACCAAAACCTACACAAACCCTGGCTTCTCACCACATGAGACATCAGTTCCCCGAATCGAGGCTATTTGTGAAACTTGTTCTTCCCTTTTCCTGGAGTCCCCTCCACCGTCCTCCTGGCTGAGTGTCCCCCACCCACCCCTGGAGCCCAGCCTCTGTGCTGGAGAGCCCACTGTATACCCGTCTCCAGCACAGAGGCTATTAACCCGGGGCCAGAATTCAGGAGCTGTGTGAATTTGCATGGGGGAAGAATGTTCACTAAAATGAGGTGTTTCCTTCAGTTACAAGTGTAGGCTCAATTCACAGCCCTATCCGTAGTACCTGTGATTTATCAGTTACTTTACCATCACTTTATAGTCATTATAAATTATCTTAAAAAAGTGTCTATGCTCTTCAATATCTTGACATTACAATCATTAATAGACGTATAGATCTGGTTATTGAATGTGTAAATATGAAAACACATAAATTATTACCCATTTTTTCTGTTTATGTTAACTTTTGAAAAATAATTGGAACCCTCTGGGATCATGTGTGTTTTGTTTTATATATTTTAAAATGTTATTGTGAATCAGTTCCAAGGGCACCCCCAGGCTGCCCACAGAGTGTCCCGGGCTGAGCAGCGAGCGGCACCTTCTCTGGTGTAATCCCCGACCCCCACGCTGCAACGACCGACTTACCCAGCTCTGTAGTAGATCTTGTGGGGCTTGAAGCAAGGGGCCCTCTTTTAACCTTCAAGGCTTAATACAGTTCCTGGCACCTAACATACTTCTAAAAATAGTTTTTAGAACAAATAAATGAAGACAAAAATGAAGGAAGGAGGGGAAGGAGAAAGGGGTCTTCAGAGGCCGTGTGCCCTGCTCTCCACCTAGGACAGGCTGCTCCCGGGGGCCTCGGCGACTGGCCGTCTGGCCTCCCTGACGTCCCTGCTGTGACGTCACCTTCTCAGGGCGCCCTCCGCAGCACCAGTTCACATTCCAGTTCCACCACCACCCCGAGGGTGCTCTGCCCCTCTCCTTGCTCTATCTTCTTAAAACTTGTCTCCACCCTGACACACTCTGTGTTTCTGCGTTGTTCCCAGTCGTTTGCCTCTTCCACCCCCCTAGGATGTAAGTTCCATGAAGACAGGGAACTTTGTTTATCATCTTCGTTCATTTCTGTTTCTCTGGCCCCGGGAGTAGTGCCCCGTGCAGAATAAGCATTAAGGTCAGTATCTGTTGAATGGATGGATGAGGCGAGCAAGTGGTGAGGGCTGGTCAGTTACTGTGAGTCCTCACTCTGCAATACGAGGCTGGGAGAGGTGACGGGCCACCCGGAGTAGATGGCACCTTACTGGGCGTGCTGAGCAGTGGGAAGAAGCTTGGCTGTTTGGACTGGCCATGAGTGCAAAGACCTGGAGCCTCAGACCAGCGAGTGTGGTTCTTCAGCACAGTGCCTGGTTTCAGTGGAAAGACAGCAGAGCCCCAGGAAGACTGGTGTGAGCCAGGAGCAGGACTGGGGAGCAGGACAGAGGCCCAGTGGGAGCACGTCTTATCTTTAGGCCATTGCTGTTGGATCAACAGCCTGCATTTGTGACAATCCTGCCACTCTCTCCTCCTTGGTCTTGGGAGAAAGTCAAAGCCTGTTCTCCCCTGAGATCTCACAACCCAAGGGAGGTCTGAAAGATTCAGGAACCATAATGGGTACCCTGGAGTCCTGCCAGCTCTGTGCAAAACTTTCCCAAAGTGTGCGTCCCACAAGGCCACGGGGTCCCCTCCTCCACCCGACAGGGAGCTCCTTGATGACAGGACTGTGTCGCAGTCCTCGCTCGCTGGCAGTACAAGGCCAGCACTTGACACATAGTGCTTTTAGGGACTATTTACTGAAGGGAAATTATAACTAGAAAATTGTAGATGTGACAGTGATCATTGGATTCATTCATGGGGGAGGAGCGGGTGAGCTCCTTGTGTATTCTGGACACTGAGCTGGGCACCTGAGCCTCAGAGCCGAACAAAAAGGGGCCCCTGACCTCTAGGATCTCATGACCAAGGAGGAGGGCAAAGCAGGAATGGACAACGGCAGCATGGGGTGCTAGGGATGGAGGGGCCACGCTTAGGAAGGGGCTCCCACGTCTTCTAGCCTTCCCCACCTACAGCTGTATTATCATTTAGTTACTTGTACTCTGCCAAGAGAACAGAACTGTGTCCTCCTCACTGCTCTTCTCCTGGCTCATAATAGGTGCTCGCTCAGGGAGCCTGGCTGGGGCAGTCGGGGAGGCTCAGGACAAATCTGTGAATTAGTGCACGAGGTACGGAGAGCTGTGTGTGCCTAGCTCAGGCCAGGGTGGGGGTCACAGAAGACCTCGAGGGGGAAGAGGCCGTGGCCTGGAATGTGGCACTCTGAAGCTTACACCCCTTCGGCGTACCCTATTTCATGAATTCCTCACAACTCATTGAGGGCAAACCCATGTGTGAATGAAATAAACAAGTCTCCCCAAAGGGAAGAATCTTGGTAAAGACCACTCAGCTGTCAGAACAAAACTCGAGCCCACCACTCCCAACCTGAAAGCTTATGCCTTCATCACACACTGTTCTGCCTCCTGCCAACACGTTAAGAGGAATCCTGGTGAGAGATGGTGACGACCCACACATGCAACTTCTCCAGAGGGTGGGAAACCATTCTCAAGGGTTGGAGGCAGCTGAGTCCAAAGGACAGATCATCATCATCGTTATGGCAGCTAAATTTTAAAGAGCGCTTCTTGTGTGACGGTACCGTCCTAAGAGCTCTCCACGTTAATGCATTCTCCATAACTACCTTGGAATGGAGGTTTGACTGTTCTCGGCTTATAGATGAGGAAACTGAGGCCCTGTTAGATAACTTTCTTAGGTCACCCTGGCAGTAAAGGAAATGCAGTCTGATCTCAGAGCCTACACGCTTAACCATTTCACCTTCTGCCTCAGTGGGCCGTGCCCACCTCATCCAACTCTGGGAAGCTGCTAAAAACTTCCCGGTTGAGCACTCTGTATGTTCTAGTCACTATACTAGGTGCCACGGGGAAAATCAATAAAGAAGAAATTGCTCACGTTCCTGCCTTCAAGAAGTGACAAACTCAGAAAGGTGGGTCGGAACCAGTGAGCCTGAAATAGGAGGCACACTGAAAGTTCACAGAGGCGAGGACATTTGAGCAGGGCCTTATAGAAAGAGGACAAGCTGCCCCAGGAAAAGGATACAGCATGTGCCAACCCATTCAGGTGTGGAGGAAGACACCACAGTAGGGGAACATCTAATCAATTAGTGTGTCTGGAAAGCAGAGGGCAGGGGCTGAAGATAGGGCTGAGTCAAAGGAGAAACGGGGCCTGGATTCTGGAGAATTGGGAGGACAATAGTAAGTGAATAATTTGGACACTGTTTAGTAGCTGATAACTTACCAGAGGTGGATGAAGAAGTAATATAAGCTGACCTGCGTCTTAGGAGGATGACAAGGTTCTTGTGAAGACACAGTGGGGAAGCAACAGGCTAAAGAAAAGAAGACCAGTGGGTCACTCAGCTCTTGCTGGGTAACCAACCCCTGCATAACTTAGAGGCTCAAACCAGCCACCACTTCATTATTGCTCACAGGTCTGGGAGTCGGTGGGCAGCTCTGCCGTCAGCCAGCAGGCTACTCAGAGTCTGGGGCAATGCAGGTTGGGGCAAAAGTGGGTGACTGGGTCATATGTCTCTTATTACCTTGGGCGGCTTCTCCTGTAGTGTTTTCAGGGTTACCAAGAACCCCAAAAAGGGCAAGCCCATTGCACGAGCACTTTTCAAGCCTCTCCTTAGGTCATGTGTCTTAACGTTTCGTTAGCTAAGCACAGATTCAAAGGGTGCTGCGCTAGACACCACTTCTGATGGCAGACACCCCGCAGTCCCATCACAAAAGGGTGTGCCTAGGAAGGGGATAGATCAGGAGTCATTTTTGTGATGGACCAAGCAAGAAATAATATGATAGTTGCTTAACCTAGGAGACAGCAGAATAAAGGGAGAAATGATCATGGTCACAAGGTTATTATGAGGGACAGGAGAGAATTCAAGACAACTCCTGGGCCTTTTGACAGAGTCATTGGGTAGATGGTTCTTTACATCAATGCAGGGGACCAATAGGAAAAGCAGGTTTGGGAGTTGTAAACACATTGTAGCTTGTCCGAGTCCCCTGGGTCCATGGATGTGTGCTCCTTCCTCAGCCCTCCCTCCACTCTGACCATGTCATCCAAAGGGAAAGTGAGATCACATTCATGACCCTGCCTTCCTAGCAGCAGTAGTCTGCCAGGTATGAGCATCTGAGCCAAACTGGGTGTGCCACATCTATTTCCAGACAGGTCCGCCACGTACAGTCATGCAGGTTGTGCCCCAGACGGGGCCACCATGTACAGTTGCACAGGTTGTGTCCTGTAGAAGCTTGTCTGGCAGAGACAATAAGTGAGGTCTGGAATTCGGCCCATGCTCTGCCGGGCAAGCTTACACCTGTGGAGCTGCAGACACCCAGAGGATGGTGCCTTCTTTTGACTCCTACAGAGGTGCTGGCTGTGCTGTTGTCCCAGTGACAGGTCCAGGGATGGGTCCGTATGCTACTCTGGGGTACACTGGACGTCCCTAGGAAGTATCCTAGGGTGTATCCTGTTGGAACACAGAGGCTTCTTCACTCTGGTTCTAAACTGCTTAGAGGGGGTCTGTAGACGTCCACTTCTCTGTGAAACAGAGGAAGCTGCTGAGATAGAGAAAGGCTGGAAATGAATTCAGGAAAGGGAAATGGGGGGGGGAGAAAGAGAGTGAGAGAGCTGTCAGAATTATGGCTCCCCATTCCAGCCCAGCCTGCCCTTCCCAGGACTTGGTACTTTAGTTTCTCTTTCAGTTCTGTGATTGTCCCTGATTTATCATTATCCTGATTTAAATTCCACTTTTTTGCGTAAGCAAGTTCAAGTAGCGTTTTTTTGCTCCTCGTAACCAATACAGTCTTGAACAATAAAGGAAAGAATTCGTGTGTTCAAATCTGGAGAGGAAGGGACAGATGTAAAAGATTGGTCAGAAGCTGAAATGACAGAGTCATGTAAGGGAATGGGAATCCTGGGAGTCTGGGGCTTTGAACTTGAGAGACTGGAGAAGGAAGGTGGAGTCTTCAGCAGATGTAGGTGATCCATACCATGAAATCTGTAGGGCTGCAGAGAGGGAAAACACATTCTGCTACTTATTTATTCATGGAACAATTATTTACCACGTCCTGTCTAGGCACTGGGGTGAGTTCAGATATGGGCATCACCTGTGGGACATCGTTGACTTACTTTTTCAGCAGTGAGCACCCACCCTGGGCCATGCACTGAGCACAGAACTGAACATAAATCCAGGCAGTGCTGCCCAGCAGGCAGCTGGACAGAGGGCTGAGCTGGCATTTGTGTTGTCAGCGCCATCTCCAGGGGGATAATTTTGGAAGTTGTGGGAGACAGCACTTGGAGAAGAAAAGTCTAGATCCACAAGCCGTGGCCATCACGCCTGGGCTTCCTCGGGGCTTGAAACACAGTGTTTCTTTGGCCTGTGTGGCTGAGAGGCAGTCACAGAAAGAGCATGAGTTGAGAGGCCAATCTGGCACCAGCGTGAGGTCACAACGCAGCCCTGCCATGCATATGACCAACCCTGCATGAGTTGGCTAGCCTCTCAGAGCCTCACTTTCCTCAGCCTGAGAGAAAGGACAGGAATGCTTATCCTGGTGTTAAGAAGAAAGAACGTCTATAGAAGTGTATCCACTCAACCACAGATACTGAATGCCCGTACGAGCCAGCTTCTGGGTCAAGGCCTCTAACGGGAGCCAGGCTTAGTGTGTTCTGCGTGGTGGGCCACGTGAGCCTTTGTGGCTGTTGCAGCTGGGTTCCAATGCACCTAAAGCGGCCAGTTGCTGTCTGCTCACCACCAATCAACACCAATCTACCCCTTCCCCAGCCCATGTGAAAGGCAATATTTTTGAGATTATTAAAGAGGAAAGCACGTGTTGTTCTGTCCTCTGGGGAGCTGGTTTCCAGAACAGCAGAAAAAGGGTCTGCACGAGCTATGCTGTTGTTGGCAGCCACAGCTCTGTCCCTCACAGCCAGAGGCTTAGAGCTTTATTTGTGGTTTGAGTTACAAGCAAGGGCGCAAACCTCAGAAAAGGAAGGGGGAAGGGAGAAACACTTTAAAAATTGAGAAAATTGCCCTGTGTTCTCGAGTGCAGGCAATTTGTCCAAACACCTGAGCTCTGTAGAATCCTTGTGGTCTGACGGTGGTTTTTATACTCAGTCGGCGGCTCTGGGCCCAGTGTTGAGAGTGAGGGACATTTTTTCAGACATTCAGAAAATCACAAAATCACTTTTTACAAGAAATTAATGAATACCTTTATTGCTTCAATGGTGACATTGTTGGAGGTTTTAAAAAAACTCCAAGTTCAGGTGTGGGGGCAGTTTCGTTTTGAAGGTGTGTTTCACAGTCATCAAATGGGGCTTGGGGGTGTTGCCTCCCAGGATCCCGAGTGGAGAACACTAAGAATTTTAGGGATAGAAGAATCCTTGAACATCTTCACACCCAATCCCCTCCTTACGCTGATAAAATGAGGCCCAGAGAAAGTAAAAAGCATGTGTGAGGTAACGCAGCATGTCCAGCCCCCAGGGCCCTGGACTCCCGAGATCTTTGCAGCAGCCTTTGAGGCAGCCCAGAGGTGACATTCCACCTCAGAAACCACGATTGGCCTCCCTGTCATGTTGACATTTCTGCGGCAGGGACTTTAAAAGCTGCCTTTTATGGCTCTGGCTCGGGAAGGGCAAACACTGTTATCAGTAAAACAACACAGGTGCCTTCTGGAGTTGGGTCCAGGTGGAGCCAGGCAGGAAGAGAGACCCCTTTGCACAGGCAGACATGACCCAATCACCTGTCTGGGTTTCGAAGAGCGCAAACACCCTCCTGGGGGAGTGGGACAAGAAGCTACTGTGGTGCTGAAGGGCTTGGCTTTGGGGCCAGACGAGATGGGTTCAAGTCCCAGTGACCCTGCCCAAGCCTCAGTTTCCTCAGCTATAAAACAGAGATAGTAACTCAGTCACATGAGCCACAGTTCTGGTGTTCTCTAACCACATGGGTACTGGATATGGAATTGTCAGGGGAAATTGCCTAGTGGGCAGTGCTGAAAGGTCCGCTGGGCTCTGAGCCCTGGGTCTGGACCTCATCCACAATAGCTACCTGCAAACAGAACACTGGGCAGGGGAGGTTTCCAGGCCTAAGGGCTTGGATTCTCAGAAGAGACATCTGGGGTTCCTGGCTCCCCCTCTCCTCCTGATCCTCTGTAATACTCCAAGGATTTAGCCGTGAGGTTTGGGGCCTGGCCAATGCCCTGCTCACTCTTCCCCAGCCAGAATCCTAGGGCAGCAGTGTGCAGAGTGAGGGGCCAGACAGCGGTGATGCCAGACAGCGTAAAGGCCAGGGTTCCAGCCCTGGCTCACCCACGAAGGTGTCAGTGGGTCTCAGTATGTCACTGAAACTCCCTGAGCCTCACTTTTCATATAAGAGTTTTCTCTGCCCTCAAGTCATGTACAAATAAGGGACAACAAAGTAATGAAGGCAGGGACGCTTTGTGAGGGGTAAAGGGCTCTGTTAGGAATGGGAAACTTCTATAAGCAAATAGCCGACTTTCTGCTTGCCCTGCCCCTTTCTTCACTGAAAGAGTATTTAATGACATGGAGGCAGATTATTGCCTTTGAATCTAGGCCTAAAGATAGTGTATTATTTGGAAATACCTTCCAGAATTGTGGAGATTAGAAGAGTCTGGATCCCAGGGCCCCCCTGGAAGAGCTCCCTAGAGGACAATGGGAAAAGGGAAACATTCTCTGAAGACCTATTATATTCTAGATACCGTAACAGTCACTTGCATATTTGAAGACTTTTGGTGATGATCATGGCTGTCTTTATTGACTATTATGTGATAGGTACTGTTCTGAGTGTGTTCCATGTATCATACCCACTTTACAGATGTGAAAACTGAGGCACTGTGAGGTTAAAAGAGGTAACCAAAGTCACCCTCAGCTAAAGCTTTAATCCCAGCAGCCAGAGTCCCCAGAACACAGCCATCCCCGTCTCCCTCTATACGGCTTCCATAGTCAGCACACTGTTAAATTCTCTTCCCAACACCACCTGCCTCTTCCAAACGAGGAAACTGAGGCTCAGAAAGATTAGGTTGCTTGCATAGGGCCACACAGAGGAGAAAGAGGAGGTTCATTGGGTGTACTGATTTTTTTTTCTTCAAAAAGATTTCCTTCTTTGGTTATCTTTTTGACGAGTGCAAAAGCATTACTCAATTTGAGCCTAAATCTAGCTTCCTATCATTTCCTCACTGGAGTTCTATTTTTTCTCGAGGATCAGACAGAAGACATCTACTGCCTTGTTCACAGGGAAACCTCTGAGACATCCAAAACCCATCGTCCCAACTTCCTCCCCTCTTCTCTTCTTCAGGAAAAGAAATTCAGGTTCTTTGGCCTTTGCGAAGATGACAGCGCCATTCTCTCTGGTGTTCTGGTTCTGCCCTTTTGGACAGGTTCCAGCGTGACTGTGACCAGGTGAAAATATGGAACCAGACCTTAACCCCACATGCCAGCCGGCTGTCCCAGAGGAAGTGCAGCGTCACCTGAGTTATCATGCTTGACATGCTATGCTCCTCGTGATCTGACCAGAGTTCACAGAGGCTCCCGCGGCTGCACCCACACTGCTGACTCACAACTCTCTTGTGCCCCAATTTCCTGCCCCGTTTCCTTTGCTCTACTTGTCTGGATTTCTTACTGCCTCTCTTGGTCCCATTAGGTGAGATTTCTGAGGGGTCCTCTCAGCGGTTCCCCTGGGGGAGCTCCTGGGAGCCGATCCACACCTCCAAAGCCCCTGCAGACAGCCAGACCCGGTGGGAGGCTAGAAAATGCCCTCGGACCCCTGGGGGGGGGGCCTGCAGACAAAGGGCTCTTCCAGGAAGAGTCAGATCTGATCCATAAATACCTGGTAAACACCTCTTCTCAGGGAGCCAGTGCACCTGTGGCCTTGACTGAGTCTTAGTTTCGGGAGAGCCTGCGAGGGGCAATGTGTTCATTTTCAAGGAGCAGTTTGCCATCCCAGCTCTGGAACCAGATAGGCCTGGCTTCAAAGCACTTACCAGCTTTGTAATTTCAGGCTAGGTCTCAACATCTTTAAGGTTCCGTTTCTCTGTAAAACTGGGCCCACAATGGTGCTTACTTCACTGTGTTGCTGAGAAGATGAAAAGAGAAAACGCAGATAAATGGCTTACCCAGCGGACCTGGGGCACGGGGTGTGTGGAGCATACCTACGGCCCTGGTGGGAATTTCTTCGTGCTTTTGTTTTTCCCAGGCCAGTTTTACCCAGCATGTGTCCACTGAGAGTCTGCGGGGCAGCTGGGTGCGCAGCACAAGAGCACAGATGCTTTAAAGCCTAAGCCCAGGGTTGGTCTCCAGTGGACAAAAGTGCTTAGGGGCACTTGCTAAATATTTAACAGGGACATCACTCTGGCTCTGAGTTTGGAACCCCCAGGCTCTCCACCCCCAACACGTACACCATCTCCTGAGTTTGAAGTTTCTCGGATGACCTCAATGTGACCTTGGCCAAATCTCATAACTCCTCTCACCCTCGGGCACATTTCCTATAAAACAGAGACAGTAATGCCCATGATGCCAAGATTTTGTAGTAGATTAACTAATAACAAGTGCGGAGTGCCCAGCCAGGCCAGGCTGGTTGTCCATGCTCCATGACTCTGAGCTCCATGCCCCCATCCCTCCCTCTGCCGCCAGCCCTCTGCCACCAAGTACCCAGGGGAGTTTAGAGAGTAGTGGGCAATAAACATGTGCCCCTCTGCCCCAGGTGGAGAGGGCTGGGGCTGTGATGGGATAATGTCAAAGGGGGTATGGAACGCCAGGAAGGGCAGGTCGCTTTGCCAAGTTGGTCCTCCGTTTCCTCATCTGTCAAATAAGTGGAGTTGTCACGACTTCATGTGAGATGACTTGAGGTAATGAGTGAGCAGGAACCTGTGCGTTGGAAAGTCTACCTCAGGGCTGCTGCTGCCATTTACTTCTCTGTTTCCCCATTAGAGTGTGATCCCCAAAGGGACGCCCTCTGGGTTCACTCCTCTGTCCCAGCTCATTGCTCAGCCAACTGCGTAAACTGATGGAAGAATTTATTACCCTGTTTCCTCCTCCCAGAGCCCATAGAGACACACACCTGTCACAAGAGTTACAGAGGTCAATGAGTGGCCTGACAATCCGCGACCAGGTCAGGCATCTCCAGCCTGCTGTGATGACATTTCTTCTGGGACATAGGTGAAGTGGCATTGCTCTGCTCTGTGACTCACCCTTCCCCTCGAGGCACTAACCCAATCTGTCATCTTCTCCTGTCTCGGGCTGGGGTGAACTTAAGACCTGAGGACGGAACTGAGCTGTGTGCTGGACAGGTGTGTCCAGGGGTCCCAGCCAATCACATGCTCTGGGAAAGCCCTGCTGGCAGGTGAAGAGAGGGAGGTACCGGGATATCACATTGGGTCCACACCCTGTCCAGGAGACTGTGTCAAGGTTGGTACCTATCCAGTCACGTATGGTGGGCCCTGAGCCAGAGGGCCTTCTTCTCCATCCCCCCTCTCAGCACCCTAATTGCTGATCATCTTGGGTCTTGACTGGGGGTTCCCCCCCATCAACCTTCCTTTTAAAGATCATCAAGTAATTTTCTATAGTCACACATTATGAACATGATGTGCTTATGTTTAAAAAATCTTTCATAGCT
This sequence comes from Galago senegalensis, assembly GCA_963575145.1. Lineage (NCBI taxonomy): Eukaryota > Metazoa > Chordata > Mammalia > Primates > Galagidae > Galago > Galago senegalensis. The sequence goes on from CAUYTI010130727.1 coordinate 164,534, forward strand.
CCCTAGTACCTGGACAAGAGTCCAGCCCCCAGCTCACACTCAGGCCCCTTCATAGACCTCAGCTGCTTCTCCAGTTGTCTTCCTCTCCACGCCCTGGAGTCCTGCCTCTGACCCAGTGCATGCCCGGGGGTTCCACCAAGCTGCCGTTCACTTTTCCTTCTCCTTGCCCTCGCTAAGGTGTATACTACATCTTGAACACCCTTCCCACGTCTTCCTCATCCTTCAGATCTGAGCTTAAAAGTCACCTTATTCAGGAAGCCCTCCCAGATCAGCCAAAAGTGATAATACCTGGTTATATTTATTGATAATTTATTGTGTGGGAATCACCATGATCAGAACTTTCTATACTTTAATTTGATACTTCCGGCTATCTTAAGGGTACATGAATACTATTATCCCCATTTTATAGATGTGAAAACGGAGGCTCAGATTGGGGAACTAACTTGTCCATACTCACATATCTTGTGAGATTCCAACGTCAGTCTGCCTGACTCCAACTTGCTCCATAACCCTGGTTCTTATCTAGGATGTTCTTTATACCTCTCTGGGGCACTTGTCTTGCTGAGTTTTCTGTTTTACTGCAGGACTCACCTACTCAATTCTCCTGTGATCCTCCTAAAGGCAGGGACTGGCTGTGCAGTGTCTGACGTAGGCCAGGCCGAGACCAGAATCAAGGGTGACTGGACAAGAGTAACTGAACACTGCTGTGTGCTACCCTATGCTGGGCGCTGCACGTGCACAGACACATGTGGGCACATGCATAGCATGTGTGTGCATACTGGCACCTATGTGCACATGCATGATCACCTGTGGGCACAGGCATGGCATGTATGTGTGCGTACTGACACGTGTGTGCACGCACAGTCACGTCAGCATTGCAGGTCTCATTTTTCAGAAGAAGAAACTGAGGCACAGAGCATCTAAATAACTTGGAAAAAATCCATGAGAAGACAAAAGTTGGGTAAACCTACGTGGGAGTCATCTCAAAAATATGCCAGTGAATGAGAAACCCAGAGTGCCAGTTGGCATCATGTGCTCCCTTTAGGAAAAACACATACATATTTCTGCCAAGACTGTTTCAAGGACACACAAGAAACTGCCTTTGGGGAGGTGACAGGGGAAGGGTTTGGAGGACGGGGCACAGGACACTTGAAGGAGACATTTTTTATAATCTAATTTTTTTGCATTTGAACTTTTTCGTCATTATTTGCATGTATTTCTGTTTCAGAAATAAAATTTGCAGGTGGCACCTGTGGCTCAAAGGAGTAGGGCGCCGGCCCCATATACTGGAGGTGGTAGGTTCAAACCCAGCCCCGGCCAAAAACTGCAAAAAAAAAAAAAAGAAAGAAAGAAAATTTGCTTATTTAGTATATGGATTCATGAAAAATTTTGAAGAGCACATATCCCTGGACTTTACTGACCCACTGTAACCATCTCATTTCTGATACTGTGGGTTCAGTATCCAGAGCCACACAGTGACTGGCAGAATAAAGCAAGTCCCAGGAATTTTTCGACTTCCCAGCGCATGTAAAAGTTATGTTGATGCAATTCTGTAGTCTCTTGAGCATGGGGTAACATTTTGTCTAAAATATATGTATTTTAATACATACCTCAATTAAAAACTATTACAAAAAATGCTAATGATCATCTGGGCCTTCAGCGAGTTGCAACCCCTTCTCTGGCAGAGTTGTACCTCAGTGTCCAGGGGCAGCTGCTAAAGATGCAGGTGACTGTGGCAATTCCTTAAAATACCACAAAATTGAAGTTCACGATTTCAATTTACGCTGGATATCTTGAATCTTGATGAAAGATTTCTCTGCAGCGTGTGATGCTATTTGATAGCATTTTGTCCACAGTAGAACTTCTTTCTAATTGGGGTCAGTCCTCTCAAACCCTGCCATGCACTGCTTTATCAACTAAGTTTATTTAACATACTAAATCCTTTCTCGTTATTTTAACACTGTTCACAGCATTTTCACCAGGAGTAGATTCCATCTTGAAAAATCACTTTCTTTGCTTGTCCTTAAGAAGCGACTTCTCGTCCATTTAAGTTTGACATTGCTGTAGACACATCTTCAGGCACCACTTCTAATTTCAGTGCTTTTTTTTTTTATTTCTACCACGTCTGTAGTTATTTCTTCTATGAAAGCTTTTTTTTAAAATTTTTTTTTTCTCAAAGTCATCATGAGATTTGGAATCTACTTATACATACATTTCTGATAACATTGATATTTTGACCTCCTCCCATGAATCACAAATGTTCTCAAAGGCACTTAGCATGATGACTCCTTTCCAGAACATTTTCAGTTTACTTTGCCTTGTTCTATCAGAGGAATTACTGTCTATGGCAGCTATAGGCTTGCAAAATTTAAGTCTTTTTTTTTTTTTAAGATAGCGTCTCAAGCTGTCGCCCTGGGTAGAGTGCTGTGGTATCACAGCTCACAGCAACCTCAAACTCTTGGGCTTAAGTGATTCTCTTGCCTCAGCCTCCCAAGTACCTGGGACTATAGGCACCCGCCACAATGCCTGGCTATTTTTTGGTTGTAGTTGTCATTGTTGTTTGGCAGGCCCAGGCTGGATTCAAACCCACCAGCTCTGATGTATGTGGCTGGCACACTAGCCGCTGAGCTATAAGCGCTGAGTCCAAAATTTACGTCTTAAATAAAAAGATCTGAAAATTGAAATTACTTCTTGATCCACGGGCAGCAGAATGGATGTTATTTTGGCAGTGATGAAAACAACAGTCACCTTGTACATCTCTATCAGAGCACTTAGGGCATTGTCAGGAAGCACTAAAATTGTGAAAGTAATGTTTTTGGTTTTTTTTTCCTCTGAGCAGTAGCTCTCAACAGTGGGCTTATAACATTCAGTAAACCATGCTGTTTAGATATGCAGTTCATGTAGGCTTTATTTGCTTTAGAGAGCACAGGCAGAGTAGATTTCACATAATTCTTTTTTTTTTTTTTTTTGGCAGTTTTTTTGTTATTTTGTTTTTGGCCGGGGCTGGGTTTGAACTCACCACCTCCAGCACATGGGGCCAGTGCCCTACTCCCTGGAGCCATAGGCGCTACCCAGATTTCACATAATTCTTAAGGGCTGTAGGATTTTAAGAATGGTAAATGAGCATCAGCTTCAACATACAATCAGCGATGGCTTAGCCCCTTGCAAGAGAGTCACCCTGTCCTGTGAAGCCTGGAAGCCAGGCCCTGACTTCTCTCTAGCTATGAAAATCCCAGATGGCATTTTCTTCCAATAGAAGGCTACTGTGTCTACACTGGAAATCCATTGTTTAGTGTAGCTCCTTTCATCCTTATCTTAGCTAGATCTTCTGGATAACCTGCTGAAGCGTCTGAGTTAGCATGTGCTACTGCACCTTGCATTTTTATGTTATAGAGATGGCTTCTTTCCTTAAATCTTACAAACCAGCCTCAGCTAGCTTCATACACAGACTTTTCTTCTGCAACTTCTTCACCTATCTCAGCCTTCAGAGTTGAGAAGAGTTAAGCCTTTGCTGGAGGCTTTCGCTTAGGGGAATGTTGTGGCTGGTTTGATCTTCCAACCAGGGCACTAAAATGTTCTCCACATCAGCATTAAGGCTCTTTTACTTTCTTATCATTTGTGTGTTCACAGGAGCAGAATTTTTTAATTTCCTTCAAGAACTTTTCCTTTGCACTAACAACTTAGCTAACTATCTGGTCTAAGAGTCCTGGCTTTTGGCCTATCTTGGCTTTTGACAAGCCTTCCTCACTAAGTTTAATCATTTCTAGGTTTTGACTTAAAGTATGAGACATGTGGCTTTCCCTTTCACTTGAACACTTAGAGGTCATTGCAGGGTTATTGATTGGCTTAATTTCAATATCATTGTGTTTCAGAGAATAGGGTGGTCCAAGGAGATGAGGAGAATGGGGAACAGCTGGCTGGTGGAGCAGTCAGAACACACACATTTATGGATTAAGTTCACTGTCATATATGGGCTCTGTCTGTGGTGCTCCCAAAACAATAATAATAGTAACATCAAAGATCACTGATCACAGATCACTGTAACAGATATAATAATAATGAAAAAGTTTAAAATATTGTGAGAATTACCAAAATGTAACACACAGACATGAAATGAGGCGCTGTTTGAAAATGGTGCTGATAGACTTATTAGACATGGCGTTGCCACAAACCCTCAATTTGTAAAAACAAAAAAACACAGTATGTGTAAACTACAAAAAAATGAGGTATGCCTTTATTTGGAGAAAATTTTGATACATGGTATTATGAGGATTATGGTTAGCTATATATGACAGAAAACACACAATAATCATGAGGTTTGATTCTCTCATATATAAAGGAATCCCAGAAGGAGGGGACCCTAGACTGAAACAGCACTCCATAGTGACAGAGGCCCAGGTTCCTTCCGTCTTCTTGCTCTGCCATCCTCATCTCCTAGTTTCCACTTTCTGGTCTAAGATGGCTGCTCTATTCACCAAGAAGGATGACCAACAAGACAAAGGTCAAGGCCCTTGCATTTAAGAACCCTTTCCAGAAATTTCATACGTTACTTCTGCTTCCATCCCATGGACCTACACTTAGTGACCTGTCAACACCTACCTGGGATGGAGGCTAGACATTGTAGATTTCATTTTCAGCAGCCACATGCTCAGTTGAAAATCACAGTTCTATTGTTGAGGAGAAAGGGAGAACAGCTATTTGACAACAACAAACTTTCCTCTGCCACAAATACAAATGCTTCGCTTTCAGAATTTCCACCCTGCTCTCTAAAGCCAATGCATGATTGGATACGTCTTATGTTTCTGACATACTCTTGAACCCTCATAAAAGATATTAATATACATTCAGGGAAGAAAACCAACTGTTCATTAAAGACCCAATTTCTAAACCAAATCCTCAATGAGCTTTCGCTGATGAAAGGTCCAGCTGTGTGATCTTGGGCAAACAAGTTGCCCTTCTTAAGTCATGTGACCTTGGCCAGGTCATGTTACCACTGTAAGCCCATTCTAAGTTAAACAGCACCAATATCTAACTCACAGAATGGCTGGGTGGCTTACATGGCATGAAGAGAAACACAAAAAATTAATTTTGATAATATATTTCCTTTAACCCAATATGTACAAAATCTTACCATTTCAACATGGAATCAATTCAAATTATTGATGAGATAAATACATCCCCTTTTCATACTAAGACTTTGAAATGCAGCGCGTGCTTCACACCTGCAACACATCTCAATTTGGACTAGTCGTCAGTCTTGGGTTTAAGAGTCGCCTTGGCTACCAAATTGGACAGGGCAGGTTGAGTCTAATTTCAGTGCCCTTGCTGGGTGCCCCCAGTACCTTACACTCAGGCACAGTGAGGATCCTTTCCATGGCAGATGTCCATTTACTTGCCTTAGTCACAAGCACGTCCTTTGAGGAGACGGAATGCATCTTACCCCCAGGGTCTACATAATAGCACAGAGCAGACGCTCAATAAATACTCTGTAAGCAAACATCATTCATTTCTCCATCCCTAATGCTCAGCCCAGTGCCTGACCCTCAGTAGGCATTTAATAAAAACTTACTAAATTAATGAAGGAATGACCCACTATTTTAAAGGTCAGTGAAACTGCAATTTGACAGCAGGTGAAAACTAGGCAGTTTATTGCAGGGGAGACAATGGTACCTTTCTAACCCTCAAAGTAACACCTGCTGTTAACTCCAATTTCCTTCACCACCTCTGGTCTCCCAAACAGAACCGGAGCCAGATGGGAAGCCATGAGCCTTCCCATTCCAGTAAAATCTCACAATACCCGGCCTGCAATGGTAAGCATGCCTATCAGGTTCCCAGGAACAAATAAAATTACCTCCCAGCTCAGGCCTCATTTCTCTGTTTCACTGTATACTTGTTCTCTCAAGATCAGCTCAGTACAGTGCAAGGTGAGAGGCTCTGGAAAGCTTCCAGCCATTGTCCCACTGAAACCTGGGGAGGTTTACAACAAAACCAGTAGTAATGATGATTAGACCCTTCAACCTCAGCACTGACTCTCACGAATTCAGTAACCTGCAGCAACCTGTGTCTTTTTCACAAACATGTATTTTCTCGTGGTGAGACGGGGGTGACAGTACAGACTTGTCTGTACATGCTGCTGCAAGGACCCTCTGAGGACAGACGTCCTCACCACCTCCACCACCAGGCACTGGCACTCCGTGAGTGGCAACCTGCAACATTCCCAGGGCAACCTGGCCACCAGTCTCCTGCATAATATTTGCAAAGTGAGAGGCTGCATTATTTTTGCCCTGATGACCAGCCACAGGCTAGATGATTTTCTCAGAGTTGTGTCGAGTCCCCTTCCCTGCTCCTGCCCCACCCTGTGTGAACTAAAACACAAACACAGTTTAGAAAGATCTGGGCCAAAGTTACTTCTTAGAGCCTGGTAGCAGGCCAGGAGGCCGGTCACAAAGGCTGCATTCAGCTACAACAACAGCAGCCTGGTGGGCAGGGGCCTTGTCTCAAACGTCCTTGACTAGGCTTCTTGGGGGGAGGGGGGAAGGTGTTACCTTGTTGCTCCATTTCCATAGCAACCACGGTGACCATAGTGAAACCCAGAAACTGCACATTGAAACTTGGGAGTTGCAAGAGCTGAAACTGTGTGTGCTGCAAAGTCAAGTCTGATTGGAGGAAGGCTTTCTCCGGGACCTTCCCCTCCCCTCAAACTGAAGAATTTTCCAGGCCCTTTCCAAAGAAAATTAAAGACAAGCTGCTGTGCTGATAGCACACAACCACTGCCTGCTCTGGACAGAGATGTTTGTGCAAGGGCTGCTACCAACCTTTTGTGACAGGGTACAAGAGACTTTCAGGGAAATGAGCGGCCTGCATATCACCCGCAGAGCTTCCTAGCCTGCTGTGCCTGACGACTCTGCCTCTGGCACAGGACAGTGATATCGCCCATACCTGTGCAACCGTGGGAAGTCACTTGCTGTCCCTTAGCCCTTTCCTTACCACAATAATTCAATAAAGCCCAATCCAGTAAACTGATGTCTACTCGGAGCCAAACGGTGAGGTTGCAAAACTGAAAACACCAGGTTGTGCCCTCAGGGAGCTCACTTAGCCTTCCAGGCAACAGAGCATTACACGTCAGGTTGCATCATCACATCATGGGTGCCCTGTCCAGCACCCAGCGGGACAGGTTGTACTATAAAAGTTTATTTCCTTTCTTCTTCAAAGTGGGCCACGCTATGGAAATCCCTGAAAAACGAGCCACAGCCCCTCTACTTCTATAACGTTTTTCTTGTAACCAAGATAAATTTACCGATTTGGACGTTAGTGGAGAGGAATTCATCTTTCACTAATTTAACTCATTTAGTCTTCATTGCGTTGGATTTTCTTGACAGTCTGCTGAATTTGGAAGGACAGGAATGACTGTTTCCACTTGAAAGCACCGAGGCACAGAGGGTGACTGATTTGCCTGGGTCACCCGGAGAACTGGAGGCAGAGTGGGATTGAGCACACATTTTCCAACTTACTGTCTGAGTGTGTGTCCTGAGCAGCTGCTCAGTGCTGACATAGCTCTAGACCAGTGATTTTTTTTTTTTTTTTTTGCAATTTTTGGCTGGGGCTGGGTTTGAACCCGCCGCCTACGGCATATGGGGCTGGCGTGCTACTCCTTTGAGCCACAGGCACCAACCTACCTCAGAAATTTTTAAAGATCACCAATCCAATTATTTTCAAAAGAAGTTAAAAGTACAATAAATTCTTCTTATTCATTTTTTTTGATCAACATAATTTAAGTGTGCCAGGAAAGTTTATAGGTTCAAATGTGCCATGAGATAAAAAAGATTGAAAAACACTGCTCTAGACACAGGGGTCAAAGGCAGTGAACAAAATAAATTTTCTCCTTATAAACCTGTGTGCCTCAGTTTCCTCATCCATAAAATGAGAATACTAACAGTATATGTACCTCAGTCTAAAATCCATTTGAAGTGCTTAGAACAGCGTCTGGCACGTAGTAAGTGCTCAGTAAATGTTAGCTATTACTTTTCAGTATAACCAGTCCTTACAGACTGTACCCCCCCCCCCGCCCCAGGATCCCTGGGTATCTGTTTAACTCTCACACGTGAAGCCACAGCCAACACCCGCTAGAAAGGTTGGCCTCAGTAGACAGAAGCCCTTGGGGATTGAGTTACTTTGATGGCGGGACCAGCAGCCCTGGCCAAACTGGCCCCCTTCCTGCTCCATGAGTATACCCACCTGCCCTGGCTGGGCAACGTGCAGAAATGTTTATAGCGATCTCATTTGTTTTCCTTTCTGTGACTGCTGCCTTCCAAAGGCCAGGAACCGCTGAAATTGAACCAAGGCAGGGGCCAGGGGAGCAGACAGGGCCTGGGCCGGGGCCAGGAGTAATGAAGTGGAAACTGTTCACACCACAGGCAGTATTACAATGCACCTGTGCAAACAGAAGGAGGCCTGCCCACCCCTCCTCCTGGGGCCCAACGGCCCTGCTGACTTCTCTTTAGGCTTCAGTCTCTGCCCTGGCTGGGCAATACTCGGGTACAGGGAAGATAAGAAACAAAGATGCTGGCTGGGCGTTGGGGTGGGCATCTGTAGTCCCTGCTACTCAGGAGGCTGAGACAGGAGGAACACTTGAGCCCAAGAGTTTGAGGTTGCTGTGAGTTATGACGCCACAACACTCTACCCAGAGTGACGGGGGGCGACTCAGTCCCAAAAAAGAAAGAAGAAAACAAAGATGCACTGAGTGACATGGGCAGGGAAGGGATAGAATCAGAGGGAAGAGAGAAAAGAGACCCCCTAGCCCAGAGTTTCCTGAGAGTTCTGGCGAGTGCTCTGGCGGCTTGCTGGTCTACAACAGGACAGAAAGGCAGCTCAGTTAGTGTCAGCGGTGAGCTGGGATCTGGGCCTTCGTGTCCCTGTGTGCATTTCACTCCTCCAAGGTGGCTTTGCTTCATGTCACAGGCCAAGGAAGCGAAGCCGGCAGGCGACTGGATTAAGATTTGAATCCAGGTATCATCAAGTTACACAGACCGGGGGTGTGGCATGGTGTGACTTTCTCAAAGCCATGTGTCTATGGAGTGAGAACCCAGGGATACCAAACTCTTGAGGTGAGGGACACCATGGCGCTCGGCAACAGGAAGGCATCTCAGAGACATCCAGATTGACTGCCCTCCAACAATGGGGGCGGTGAAGATGAGGGGCCTCCCCGGGGTGCACGCAGGGTGGCACACACATAGGGACTACCCTTTGTCCAAGGCCATGTAAGTTCTGAAGCCAGGTGACTCTGGGTGAGTCTGAATCTCATCCAAGCCCAGCCTCTCCATCTCTGAAACGAGAATTCTGTGAGCATTAAGTGAGTTGGTGTCTCTGAAGCCTGAAGATCTGTTGTTGAAATTTCACCTCTCTCCAGCTCAACCTGCGGTCACTCTGCTCCCAAGTCCAACCGTGAGTGAGCAGCACGTCCAGCCCAGAGGACGCACCTCGGCAGTATCCGTTGTGTGAACAAATGACCCGACAGATGACTAATGTCATCCGAAAGTTCGGCAGCACGTAGTCCGACAGCACGGAACTATTATAAGTTCAGCAGCACAGTTGCTCTAAAAGGCAGATTTTCCTGAGTCCTATTCTGTGAAATGTTAGCAATCCGTGAGATAGCTGTTGTTCTGAATAATTAAAAACTAAAAAGTAAAAAATAAAAAAATTGGAATTTTTTTCAAAAATGTAGGTTAATACATATACAGCTGACCCTTGAGCAACAGTGGTTTAAAGTTCACGGGTCCACTTACACACTGATCTTCTGCCTCTGACGTCCCCGAGGCAGAGAGACCGGCCCCTCCTCCTCCCCTTCCCCCTCAGGCTACTTCAGATGAGGATGATGAAGACAAAGACCCTTACGATGATCCGCTTCCACTCAGTGATTGATTTTCTTAATAACATTTTTCTTTCTTATAAGAATACAGTATGTGTGTATGATACACATACAAAATATGTATTAATCGACTATTTATGTATTGGTGAGGCTTCTGGTCAACGGTAGGCTCTTTGTAGTTAAGCTTCGGGGGAGTTAAAAGCTATACATGGATTTTTGACTGACCCCCATGTTGTTCAATGGCCAACTGTATAAAAGGAGTGTGTGTATATTCCACATTCTTACAGCAGATGATGCATGAAGCTCTGGTAAAAAGAGAACAAAAAGCAATGGAGAAATGGCCTTAAATTAGAATGCCTGGTGGTCTTATGGGACACTCCTGACTCACAAACCTGGAACGTGCCCCGATAAGATGATGCATGGGCAGCTCTAACCAACTCCTGTATACTGCTTTCCGGATGGTTATCAGTCTTTGTTACGTATATTTGCTCATAAGATCACTGTGTGTGTCTGGTATTCGCCAATGTTTTCTGTGCATTAAACATGCAAATCGAAATGTGATGATGTCTTACAACAATGAAATGATCAGAAAACGTTTTTTATTCTATCTGTTTTATTCTGAGTATACGTTGTATCTGTAGGTCCCTTTTGGTATCCCATCAATATGCTGCTCTTTTTAGGTTTCTTGGATGCAGCAACTAAGTAAGCGTATCACTGAGTTGTTCCTGCTTCGATTTGCTTGTTACTTTGGGGAAAACTACAGAGGTTTGGAAATGGATGGAAGAGTGAATGGGGCATTACAGATAATAAAATGAGCTTCTACAGTCACTAAAATTTATAAAGAAATGAAGCTCTTGGCTCGGCACCTGTGGCTTAAGCGGCTAAGGTGTCAGCCATGTACACCTAAGGTGGCAGGTTCGAATCCCCAGCCTGGGCCCTCCAAACAACAATGATGGCTGCAACCAAAAAAAAAAAAAAAAATAGCCGGGCGTTGTGGCGGGCGCCTGTGGTCCCAGCTACTTGGGAGGCTGAGGCAGGAGACTTGCTTGAGCCCAGGAGTTGGAGGTTGCTGTGAGCTGTGATGCCATGGCACTCTGCCCAGGGGGATGGCTTGAGGC